>JXCR01142074.1:243819-263156 GCA_002079205.1 Phalaenopsis hybrid cultivar
AGACGAACACCCAGGGTTAACCTTAAGGTTCAACAGTCCTAAGGGTGACTCATCTTGAGTTTCCCCCATAGTGATCCCACCTACTAAATGCTAGAGGTTAGGACCAACATTGGCAACTAAAGTTGAGTAAAGAAGAGGGTAGAATTTCTAATGGTGAGGGTTCCATGTCTAGTTTTCTAAGATCCTATGGCTAGACCATAGGCTACTAAAAGGGAAAAAACTAAACCTCAACCAAAAATGAGGTCAACAGGGCACTGACCCTTCCTCTTGAGGATTTAGCTACCTTGCCTGATTTAATGCCTCTTAGAGGGCTTCGATCATCTGGCCTTTACGCTCGTAGTTCTAATGCTGCACAACTCTTTAGTGCACTCCATGCTAGTAATGCTTTGTTGAGGTATTCTATGTGCGCTACTCTTCTTCTTATTTGTAGCATGATCTACGCTCAATGCACCTTTTAGGATGTTGTTTCCGAAGTCTTTTGTAAATTACACCCAATAAATAGTATAAGACGAGAGAGAGAGAGAGAGAGAGAGAGAGAGAGAGAGAGAGAGAGAGAGAGATGCATAAAGAATGGATAGTAATTTGTAACAAGGGTGTAGCTCCTTGTTGATTAATTAATCTCTTGTTTATAGAGAAATGAACTACAATATGTGAAATTACATTTATGTCTCTACTTTAATTGAGGAGCATACAAATTACTTTTTGTATTTAAGTATGTTGGCTTAAATCCCAGTTGATCTCTAGATTGGTTAGTTGGACTAGTTACGCCTTGCTAGATGTTGTTGGTCGGCTAGGCTTGGTAGATGTTGTCGGTTAGCTATGCTANTTTTTTGTATTTAAGTATGTTGGCTTAAATCGCAGTTGATCTCTAGATTGGTTACTTGGACTAGTTACGCCTTGCTAGATGTTGTTGGTCGGCTAGGCTTGGTAGATGTTGTCGGTTAGCTATGCTAATGAGGCCTTGGTAAGCACTGTCGGTCGGCCAAGTTTGGTAGACGCTGTCAGTAGACTGATCTTTTACTGGCAATGGATCAACAAAATTGATCCAATCGGCTACGTTTTGTCGATCTATTAGTTAGGTCTTGCCAAGTTTGGTAGAGCCAAGCTAGGTCATCGGGTAGAAGGTGAATCACCATAAACTAATATGTAGCCGCCCTCCTTTGATTTGTCTTTTCCCGTTTGGACCATTAGATTTCTTTGAGATTTATGCTGACAGTTTTCCTTTGTACTTTTAAGCATATATATACCTTGATAATTATGAATTTGATATATGGTTTAGTTAAAAATAATTGGAAATTTTGCACGAAAATTGTTAGCATTCACCAAGCATTTGTGAAATTACTTTGATTTTAGTTATTTTCCTAGTAATAGTTCAATGAACATTTTCTTCCATGAAGATTATTGATTGTCTTTAAGCAAACATATAGGTTAAATAATTGTCTCGTTTTTCATATACAAAGGTACATTAAATAGNGTTAGTTAGGTCTTGCCAAGTTTGGTAGAGCCAAGCTAGGTCATCGGAGAGTAGGTAAATCACCATAAACTGATATGTAGCCGCCCTCCTTTGATTTGTCTTTTCCCGTTTGGACCATTAGATTTCTTTGAGATTTATGCTGACAGTTTTCCTTTGTACTTTTAAGCATATATATACCTTGATATATGGTTTAAGTACTAAACATATAAATTATGAATTTGATATATGGTTTAGTTAAAAATAATTGGAAATTTTGCACGAAAATTGTTAGCATTCACCAAGCATTTGTGAAATTACTTTGATTTTAGTTATTTTCCTTGTAATAGTTCAATGAACATTTTCTTCCATGAAGATTTTTTATTGTCTTTAAGCAAACATATAGGTTAAATAATTGTCTCGTTTTTCATATAAAAAGGTACATTAAGTAGCATTAATAATTAATTGTTGAAAAATTATTTTCCAATATCAAGTAGTTTGTGTGTGTATGTGCGCGCTTGTGTGTGTGTGATCAATATGACTCAACTAATTATGTATACCAATAAAACTGCGAATCAAGCACATTTATGAATTAATTGGACAATTTGGGATCAAACACAATTTGAACTCCATGGCATAGTTGGAGAACAAATTATTATGAGGATCACAATGTCACTAAAGGTGAAGCCCTTCATTATGGTCATCATCAATGCTCGACAAAACGGAGTTGAGGATGTAAAAGTTAATACACGGGGTCTTACTAGAGTCCATGGATGCCGAAGAGGCAATAGAGTACCCAATCAGAGCATCATTGTTGGAGCTCATCAATGATAATTGGAAATTCAATGGTTAACTTCAAAAATTGCGAAAGAGAAATAAACTAGAACTTATTAATTTATGCGTACATTTTCTCTCCTTTCAAATATTTATTAAGCTACCCTTCAATCATAATTTGTACAATAATGGCACCCTTAAACAATTTACATAATTTCAAATGTTAATAGCGGAGTCACCAACTCCAGATTCTCTCCACCCGATTCTTTCAATGAACTTATGACATAGCGTACAATTATTCAATAAACATGCCCTCACCAATCACCATGACATTATAAACCTAGATACATTAAATTCACATCACACCAGCCTTTATTTTAATAAGAAAAAAACATCAAATTAAATTTACAAAGAGGTTTCTAACAACAAAACGCTTAAGAAAACAATCAAAAAATTTTAAAAAGGGGGAGGGGTTTTTACGTATAAAACACGTAATTCCAATGTATTAGCATATCAATTATCAAAATTTTAATTTTTTTATGTACAAATCACCTGATTTTATTTTTTTGACATAGATCTGGTGATAGTTAGGGGTGTAAACGAGCCAAACGTGAGTGAGTCATGCTCAGCTCGTGTTCGGCTCGTTTATATTTCCAGCTCAAAAAGTGTGTTCGTGTTGTTTACGAACAAAGAGTCCTTTTAACAACTCTAATCATGTAGCCATAAGACAATAAGGGTTTGAACAAGATTTAAAAATTATTATTTATATTAAAANAATTAATTGTTGAAAAGTATTTTCCAATATCAAGTGGTTTGTGTGTGTATGCGCGCACTTGTGTGTGTGTGATCAATATGACTAAACTAATTATGTATAACAATAAAGCTGCGAATCAAGCACATTTATGAATTAATTGGACAATTTGGGATCTACCACAATTTGAACTCCATGGCATAGTTGGAGAACAAATTATTATTAGGATCACAAAGTCACTGAAGGTGAAGCCCTTCATTATGGTCATCATCAATGCTCGACAGAACGGAGTTGAGGATGTAAAAGTTAATACACGGGGTCTTACTAGAGTCCATGGATGCCGAAGAGGCAATAGAGTACTCGACATTGAGTCTCAATCAGAGCATCATTGTTGGAGCTCATAAATGATAATAGGAAACTCAATGGTTAACTTCAAAAATTGCGAAAGAGAAATAAACTAGAACTTATTAATTTATGCGTACATTTTCTCTNGAGTAGTATTTTGAGACAAAACGAGTCGAACACGAACGAACACATCTTAGTTGGTGTTCGGCTCGTTAACTTATCAAACGAAATTAACGAGCCAAACACGAGCTTCTTAACGAGCTGTTCGCGAACAATGAGCCATTTTGACAGTCCTAGTGATAGCAGATAAAAATTAAAATTTATATGATTGATATCTTAATACACAGAATTTGAGTGATAGATATAGAAAAAGAAANTCTAAGTTCGTGTTCGGCTCGTTAACTTATCGAGCAAAATTAACGAGCCGAACACGAGCTGTTCACGAACAACGAACCATTTTAACAGCGCTAGTCATAGTAGATAAAAATTAAAATTTATATGATTGATATCTTAATACACAGAATTTGAGTGATAGATATAGAAAAAGAAAAAAAAAACACCCAAAATGCAATAAACACACAAAGCTATAAACCTTCAATTATTTTTGTCCATAACTATTGAGAAGTCCCGCCTGGCAGCTCCGCCGGTTGAATCGTCTGATAGAACGGCAAAAAAGTCGGATTTATCATCAAACCTCCGCTTGTTACAGACTCCGGCACCTGGCCCTCACCTGCCACCGGGTACTCGTAAGCCGCGCCAATCATCTGGGTCCCCGCATAATAAACCGGGCTTCCTTGAATCGGATTCCCCACAACACCTTGAACTGGTTGCGGATAGCCAACCGGCGCCAGCCCATGCGCCTGTATTGGGAAGGGCATCGGCAATGGCTGGACCGGCAAGCTCCCGCCAGGCATCATCGGTCCGGGAACATAGTAAACTGGCATCGGTTCAGCTACAAACTGCCAAGCCGGATTAGGAATATAACTGGTCTGACGGTGAAACTGCGGTTCAACCGGTATCTCAACATCTAATTTCCGGTTGACGTTGTTGCTTCCCGGTTCATATAAGCTGCGATTCTCCATTGCCAAATTCGTCTGCCTGGCCGCTGCCGCCGCGGGCGGCGTTTCTTCGGAGTTATTATCGAACCCGAAGAGGTAATCCGGGACCTCAGAGACGACCGAAGACACCTCAGAACGTCCACGCTCGAGCAGCGCCGCCGCCGCCGCCGCCGAGCCAGAACCATTGAGAGCGTCGAGAAACCAGTCCTGGTGCTTGGAGCTGCCGGAACCTTCGAGGATAGAGCCAAACGCACCGGAGGAATCGGCAGCGGGATGGAAGAGAAAGAGGCGGAGACGAGGGGTTCGGAAAGCGAAAAGGCGATCGTATTCGTCCATCATGTTCTCGACGTCCTCGTCAGAGGTGAGGGAGATGAGGGCTTCGAGGTCTTCGTTGGGGAGCTGGTACTTGATAGTGAGTTGGTCGGCGGGGACAGCGGAACCTGCTATTTTGCTGAGCTTGGAGAGGAGGGTTGCGAAGGATGCGGAGCGAGGGATGGCGATGATGCGGGTGTCGCCGCCGACGTAGCGAAGTTGGTGGTCGTGGGGGCGAGGAAGGATGCGGCCGCCGAAGCTGCACATGAGCCTAACGAGTTGGCTGGATGCAGTGGGAGAGGCGGATGAGTCTTCGTCGTTGTTCCAGCAGGAGGGTGGCCGCCGTGGATGGTCGGACGGGGTAGTGGGGGTCATGGAGTCGGCTTCTAATTCGTAGATCATAATAACGCTGCCCAGAAGCGATGCTACATAATATGAGTGAGGTTATTTATAAAATGGGCATTTACATACCTACCAACCAATTCATATATATTTACATATTAACACCTCAAATTTGGTATTTTACATTTATAGCACACAAATCTTTCATATAACGTGAAATATACTATCTTTTTAACTTAAAAGTGTAATACACCTTTTTATGGATAGATAAGGTGTTTTGTATGTAAGAAATTGAAGTTTAGATGTTAAATATGCAAATACATAAGAATTAACCGTATGTATGTAAATATTCCTTCATAACATTCAATTTGAAAATAAACAAATAAATGTAAGGAAATGTAGTGGGNTAAATTCAAGTTTAGATGTTAAATACGCAAATACATAAGAATTAAGGGTATGTATGTAAATATTCCTTCATAACATTCAATTTGAAAATAAACAAATAAATGTAAGGAAATGTAGTGGGTATCAACTAGGCAATGAATGTTATTGTCATGATTTGGAATTCAGTCATATTTACAGAATAATAAATTCCCCTCTTGCTTTCAATAAAAATAAAAAAAATAATTATAATAATAATTTATAATTACACAGTATTGGTAAACTATACCTATTCTATAATTATTAGNTATTAATAATAATAATAATAATAATTTATAATTACACAGTATTGGTAAACTATACCTATTCTATAATTATTAGGAAAAAAATATGTCTAAGAAGTTATTTTGAATGAAAAATATGTTCTTGTCATGATTTGAAATATTGTTTGTGATTCAAACCGCATCAAATTTAAATTAATTTAAAGTAATTTTGGAAGACTTAAGAGTTTAATCATTAGTTTAAAAATATAAGATATCATTTCCCTTCGAGATGATTTAGGGTCCCTTTGAGGCCGTTTTTTTCGAGCGGAAACGCGACATTTTTTTTTCTTGCGCTTTCCGTAGTGGTAGCAGCCGCTTGCCGCTAAAGTAGGTTGAACGCAGCCCCTGCGTTCTCGATTGTTAATACCTCTTTTGTCCTGCTCTAAAGCTGCCCTAACCTTCAGCGTTCGTGAAATATGAGGATCTGACTCTGAAGCCCCTACGCCGCTGCTCCCTTGCTTGTCGTGAAGCCACCCCCCGCTCCTTCCCCCGTTACACCGCTGCTCATCTTCCACCGTCGCTCGGGTGTGGAGTCCTGATCGAAGCCGCTAATCCTAATTGGTATTTCTCCTCCCAATTTTTTCTTCATATTTTGTTGTTGTACTTCGTGGCTTACGTATCTGGGGGAGTCGTTCCTGTTATTTTTTGTTATTTCCATATCCATTGCCCCACTCGAGTCCTGCATTCTCAGGTTCTTCCATCAGTGAAGAGCAGAGCAACATGGGTAGCCTCCATCTGCCTTCAGCATTGAGATTTGGAAACGAGATTTTGCAAGTGCAAGTACAAGTGCAAATCACAGAGAGTTTTGTTCTCATTTTTACATATACCTGGAATCACAATCGATTCTTCCAATGATGCAAAGCTTAAGAAATTAACCCAAATTTAGTGGTTGCTTGTTCGAATTTCTGTTTGCATTTTTATGTTTCCTTGTGAACTCCAAGCATTAAAGACGAGTAATCTAGGTAATGTTATTTTAGCATTGACAGTGGTTTATGAAAAGGGATTGGAAACAAACTTTCCTGACTATTACTAAGGTTGATGCTCGTTTATATGCGACTTAAATACTACACAGGAATAGGATGGTCATCTTTCCATAAACAGCTGCCCCACAACTGTTTTGACACAGTTGCAACAAACATGCAGCCAGCTTCCCCGCAGCAGCTTCATGGAGTAGCACAGCTGCAGCTAAAAAGCTGAGAAGCTGCAGCTGCCTCAAACAAAGGCTTTAGTCATATGGAGCGCTTAAAGTTAGGAAATATATAATCAATTGCTTGTTTTATGAGTCGTTTACAATTAAGTTTTCCTAACTTTATGTACTTATGCACTTGAATATTTGTGATATTTGTGTAAAAATAATGTTTAAATAATTTAAGGTTGAGGACATATATATGAAATTATCACAAAAATCAAGTATATTCATTATCATTCATGAAGGAGAATATATAAATTATTCAACCGAACGTAATTACGTGGACAACATAAACACTATGAGTCATACATGAAGCAACATTATTTATTCTTTAAAAGAAAAAATATTCCCTCCACTACAATTATCAACATCAATTAACACTTAAAAGCTTTAATGATTTTATTGAAGAGATTAGAGAAACTTCTTGCCAAGATGTCTAATCAATGTAGCTTAAAGCATGCTAAACTCATCAAAAGATAAAATCTACTAGCTCAAAAAATTAAGCAACCGAGATAGTCAATTTGCTGAAGCTACTCAACCAGTTATTTATATTAAAATTATCATAAGAATTCACTAAACCAGCTAACTAATCCAGGTAGACTAGCCAACAGGATTCATATCATTAAAATTAATTTCAAAGTAAAGCTATAAATCACAATTAAAAATCTTGGACAACTACCAACAAAGAAGAAATTCATTTCATATCAAGCATTATAAGACTTTATTATGCAATTTTACTTGTGGTACATAGTGAGAGCTATACATGTAGCATTAAACCTTGATGCAAATGTATAAATAGGAGATCATAGGATGAGCACAACACATNTATTTTAATAAAAAAAAAAAACATCAAATTAAATTTACAAAGAGGTTTCTAACAACAAAACGCTTAAAAAAACAATCAAAAAATTTTAAAAAGGGGAAGGGGTTTTTACGTATAAAACACGTAATTCCAATGTATTAGCATATCAATTATCAAAATTTTAATTTTTTATGTACAAATCACCTGATTTTATTTTTTCCGACATAGATTTGGTGATAGTTAGGGGTGTAAACGAGCCGAACGTGAGCGAGTCATGCTCAGCTCCTGTTCGGCTCGTTTATATTTCGAGCTCAAAAAGTGTGTTTGTGCTGTTTACGAACAAAGAGTCATTTTAACAACCCTAATCATGTAGCCATAAGACAATAAGGATTTGAGCAAGATTTAAANCTGGACCGGCAAGCTCCCGCCAGGCATCATCGGTCCGGGAACATAGTAAACTGGCATCGGTTCAGCTACAANGTTCAAACCGCTTCAAATTTGAATTAATATAAAGTAATTTTGAAAGACTTAAAAGTTTAATCATTAGTTTAAAAATATAAGATATCATTTCCCTTTGAGATGATTTAGGGTCCGTTTGGGGCTGCTTTTTTCGAGCGGCGCGGTCCCAAACCGCGATATTTTTTTTTTCATGCGCTTTCTGTAGTGGTAGCAGTTGTTTGCCGCTAAAGTAGGTTGAANTCTGTAGTGGTATCAGTTGTTTGCCGCTAAAGTAGGTTGAACGCGGCCCCCGCTTTCTCGAGTGTTAATACCTCTTTTGCCCTGCTTGAAAGCTCCCCTAACCTTCAGTGTTCGTGAAAATGCGCGGATCGACTTTGAAGCCCCTATACCGCTGCTCCGTTGCTTGTCGTGAAGCCTCCCCCCACTCCTCCCCCGTTACGCCGTTGCTCATCTTCCACCGTCGCTCGGGTGTGGAGTCTTGATCGAAGCCGCTACTCCTAATCGGTATTTCTCCTCCCAATTTTTTCTTCATATTTTATTGTAATACTTCGTGGCTTACGTATCTGGGGGAGTCGTTCCTGTTATTTTTCGTTGTTTCCGTATCCATTGCCCCACTCGAATCCTGCATTCTCAGGTTCTTCCATCAGTGAAGAGCAGAGCAACATGGGTAGCCTCCATCTGCCTTCAGCATTGAGATTTGGAAACGAGATTTTGCAAGTGCAAGTGCAAATCACAAAGAGTTTTGTTCTCATTTTTACATATACCTGGAATCACAATCGATTCTTCCAATGATGCAAAGCTTAAAAAATCAACCCAGGTTTAGTGGTTGCTTGTTGGAATTTCTGTTTGCATTTTTATGTTTCCTTGTGAACTCCAAGCATTGAAGACGAGTAAGCTAGGTAATGCTATTTTAGCATTGACTGTGGTTTATGGAAAGGGATTGGAAACAAACTTTCCTGACTATTACTAAGGTTGATGCTCGTTTATATGCGACTTAAATACTATACAGGAACAGGATGGTCATCTTTCCATAAACAGCTGCCCCACAACTATTTTGACACAGTTGCAACAAACATGCAGCCAGCTTCCCCGCAGCAGCTTCATGGAGTAGCACAGCTGCAGTTGAAAAGCTGAGAAGCTGCAGCTGCCTCAAACAAAGGCTTTAGTCATATGGACACTTAAAGTTAGGGAATATATAATCAATTGCTTGTTTTATGAGTCATTTAAAATTAATTTTCCTAACTTTATGTATTTATGCACGTGAAAATTAGTGATATTTGTGTAAAAAAAATGTTTAAATAATTTAAGGTTGAGGACATATATATGAAATTATCACAAAAATCAAGTATATTCATTATCATTCATGAAGGAGAATCTATAAATTATTCAACCGAAAGTAATTACGTGGACAACATAAACACTGTGAGTCATACATAAAGCAACATTATTTATTCTTTAAAAGAAAAAATATTCCCTCCATTATAATTATCAACATCAATTTACACTTAAGAGTTTTAATGATTTTATTGAAGAGATTAGAGAAACTTCTTGCCAAGATGCCAAATCAATGTAGCTTAAAGCATGCTAAACTCATCAAAAGATAAAATCTACTAGTCAAAAAATTAAGCAACCGAGATAGTCAATTTGCTGAAGCTACTCAACCAGTTATTTATATTAAAATTATCATAAGAATTCAATAAACCAGCTAACTAATCCAGGTAGACTAGCCAATAGGATTCATATCATTAAAATTAATTTCAAAGTAAAACTAGAAATCACAATTAAAAATCTTGGACAACTACCAACAAAGAAGAAATTCATTTCATATCAAGCATTATAAGACTTTATTATGCAATTTTACTTGTGGTACTTAGTCAGAGCTATACATGTAGCATTAAACCTTGATGCAAATGTATAAATAGGAGATCATAGGATGAGCACAACACATTATAATAGGCTCATATCACATCAATCTTGTAATCTTCAATGCAATAAAATAATAATAATAATAATAATAAAATTCACATAACTTCTTTTTTTAATTTTTTTATTTATTTATCTTATGGCTCAAACAATGTTTCTTTATAAAATCACGTCTTTTCTTGATGAACCTAAATACAACAAATAACTTNCGGAATAAAATAATAATAATAATAATAATAAAATTCACATAACTTCTTTTTTTAATTTTCTTATTTATTTACCTTATGGCTCAAACAATGTTTCTTTATAAAATCACGTCTTTTCTTGATGAACCTAAATACAACAAATAACTTAGCAACTATTGAGAATATGAATCTACTAATATTTTTTTTTTTGGATGTGGGCACAGTTTTAGTTTTATGCTCTATACAGAAGACATATTTATGTCAAATGATTAAATTTTTATCATTATAAGATTTACACTCCATCAGAAGGTAGTATATTGTAGTTAATAGTGGTATGATCATATGTTTGGTTCATGATTGTTGGAAACAACAAATATGATGATGACATAACAATTTGCAATGGAAAGCAAGCCCATCGAATGCATGGAATGGAAGAATACCATGCTAATAAGGCATCCACATAAGTAATGGGTAGTAGGGTAAACTATATAAAAATAAACAAGAGTTATTATTAGGTTGTTAGGTTTTTTTTTCTACTTGTTTATTTATTTAAATATTCATTGTAACCTTTGCTAATTGATAGTTAGTAAACATTGATAGAAGTTTACATAAACAGGTGAGATGAAGGGTCAAAAGTTTAAGAAAGAATTGAAATTAGTCGCTTCCTTATTTATATATACCTTCTTCTTGAAGCTCTTTAACAAGGCTCAAATTTGATGTTTAATAATTCATGAAATTTAGTTTCTAACAATTATCTAAAGAAAATTAAGGGCAAAAACAAAATATTGTTATAAAGTTTCTTTAAAATTGACTTAAAATTCAACAGCGAAAAAAAGTTCAATTTTAAGCACCAACCTTTCTAAACAAAGCAATAAACTTGCAAGAAGAAATAAAGACAAACTTAAAGACAAAACCTCAATACTAGGATCTCTTCTATAAACAACTCTTATTGCATCTCTCAAGCTTTTGCCCTTACTAACATCATCATCAAAACCAATCTTTTTTAAACCATCATCAATCAAATACTTAACTGCTACAACAATTATAAACAAATGAGTTATGCAAAGGAAAGATCATTTCTCTTGTGATCACCAATAATTATTGGAAAAAAATATTTTGTATAGGATGTTGCAACATATATCATTCTATATCCAATAATAAAATTTCAACAAAACATTTTCCAATAAAAACACCTCACTAACTAACAGTGCTCACTACTGAAGGGTTGAACTACAAGATACATTAATCCAAGTCTGCATTTATGAGGGACTGACCAACACATATATTTGTCCAATAAAAATTTGAAGAATAATTGTGCTTTTTTTAAACCCATGGTTGCAAACAATGATAATGACAATAATGATATAACAAGAAGTAATATTAAAAAATAACTCGCCTTGTTTAAGAAAATGAAGATAACCATCGTGACAGTAGAGCTTATATATTTGTAGTAGTAAGGTATTTTTATTAAATAAAATGAGAGTCATTATTTAGGTGTTTAATGTTTTCTATAGATATTTCAAGTGTAATATGATGTGTATGAAATATGTATTGTTGTGCAGTATGGTCATTGCATTATTTGTGTCATTTTTATGCTTTTCGTGGGCATGTTTGGTATGTATGTGCATCATAAAGGAAACTTTAGAGCTTTTGTAGCAAAAGAGGCTAAGTCATATTGAGCACTTCAGTGCCAATTTAAAACCCTCAATGCCCAATTCAACCACATCTAGCCCTAATTTAGATAACTCAAAACCACAAAGTTAGAGGCCAAACACCCCCATCTGATAAACCAACACTGCTCTTCAATGCCCTAATTTGATGATTTAGAGACAAAAAATGTGGTGCCAAAACAACATTGTCATTTCTATAAGTACTGCATTGGTGCTGCTCTGTCGGCACTATCGTGCCCTCACCTACTTAGGGTGGTTTTGGTGGCATTGTCAATGGATTGGCTAGGGGAGATGACAAGAAAATAAATTTTCTTCAGTAAGAAAAGTTCTTAATGAAATGGAGATGTTTGGATACACTTGCAGCACATGAGGTTGATGTGCACCTTGGGTGAAACATCGAACACTTGAAGATGAACAATTTTTTTCCATGTTGTGAGAAAGGGGAGTTCACTTATATGTTTGTGGGTGAGTGTTTATAATTAGTGTGGCAAAAAATTTGATAGAAATCATATAGGAGAACAAAGAGAGAGTATTCGGAGTGAAAAGAGTTTATTATGAGTTGTACTTTTCCATAATTGTACACTTTGAATTTTTATCAATGAAATCTTGTTTGTTTTCTTTAAGCATGTCTAGGAACCATGTATTTTATGTTTCTTTCATGTGATAATGTGAATGTTGGCATCACTTTTAGATTTCATATATGATGATGCCCACTTGAGTGCTACAAGACTGTTTAAAGCTTATTATAGCATAGGACATCCGTTCGCACCAACCGATATGTGCTTCAAGCATGGAACTAGGGTTGGTCTCAATTTAGCCCTACACAAGAGAATTCACCTTAGGGTGAGATTAATCCCAACACATGACACATTTAATATCTATGTTGGTATTTAATGGTCATACCTCGCCTATTTGGAACCTCCAGTGGCTAATGGGAGTCATCAAGCTCTCCCACACGTATTTTTTAAAAATGTCATATTTCAGACCAATCTACACATTCATGATTTGAGACTCTCGTCGGTGGCAAAATCCCCCAAGTTGAAGCCTCGAAAATATTCATTTTAATTTGACGGGTTGTATTTTAGTGACAAGTAATTTCCTGTAGCTTCTAGATCAGTTAAAACCCTTTAACGGAAGCCCGAAGTGATATTTAAGGTATTAGTTGCATGAGTTGTATTGGACCTTAAGTGACAATTTCTACTTGATGTAACCCATCCTTGGTGTTCACACCAATGTTAAAGATCATGTTTTCACTTTGTATGGTTTCCAATAGTCCAGGGATCTGAAAAGCCACACGTACAAAGCTGTGAGCACCCGGGAGCATATGGAAGAAGGCAAGCCCTCCTTCCTCCTAAGGAGGCGCTAAATGCTGCTATGGGTGTTCAAGCACTCATATTGGGAACCAATGTACCCGTTTCTTCCCAGCCAACCATTTACGTGTTATTTTACCTTGTGGGTGCTCAAGCACCCATGTTGGGCACTTTACCTCTTAGATTTATTTACACTATCTTCACCAAACTTAGGGGGATCCGCTTCTACGTCATTGGATCTACCTTTGCGTCCAATGAATAAAATGTCACAAACTGAGGGATGGACGCTTTTGCGCCCGTTGTGGCACCTAAGCACTTGATCTGTTTTCCTCTGTTATATCTCGTTGTTTCAGCCCATTTCACGTCAGATGGAGAGGACCATTTTAGGAAATCTTTGTGTGGTCCCCATGAAGGTTGTGGCCAGGATCAAGGCAAAAGAAGTGAGAAAAAAATCAGCCATTTGCCATTTGTTCAATTCATCTTCTAAGAGAGCTAAGCAAATAATGAATGTAATAAGGTTGTTTGGTCTCTTAATCAGTTCGTGGATAAATTAATAGAGGTTTTGTTAACAAGTATTGTTTATCTTGCTATGTATCAATAGTTTTTTAGTCATTTAGAGAGGCTGACTGTCATGATCAACTTCTGTAAGAACTTAAAGGCAATCAAGGTATTATTGTAGCACTTTGATTGTTCGTTCATCGTGAAGAATGGTGAGTTGTTTATTTTATGTACATTCTTAAATGGTAGTCATTATTAACTACAAACATCTAAGAGTTTAAAGGGTCCCCAATTATTGGAAGGCAACCACTGAAAAATTATGGTGCAAGAAAGTGCTAATATAAGTGTATTAAAAAGAAAACAAGTGATGTGATGTTGGGCAAGATTTGGAGTAGAGGATGGAGTTAAGTAATCTTATTTAATGCTAGAAAATTATGGGAAGCTATTAGAAATATTAAAATGGATATAATACTTGGGAATGGTAAAAAACAAATGGTGGTTGAGAGGTATTTTAGGCTATTTTTGGTTATTGGTTAATGTAGAACTTATGAGAATGTTATGAAGGGATAAATAATGGATTTTACTATTAATGAAAAGCGTAAAATATTGGGAAGTTGATGCAAGGTTATTTTTTGTCATTATTTGGAAGTTTTTGTAGGTGAAAGAATAATGTCAACTTAAGTTATATAGGATTTTTTAGTGTTCACTCATATTGAGAAAATTGATAATGAAAGAGTATAAAGGAACTTAGAGAAATTCTATACTATTAAAGAGGGTTATGTAGATGAAAATAAAATTAAATAGATTCAAATTAAAATGTTATGAGTCATAGGTCACCAAACTAAGGAACAAGGATAAACCATTTAGCCTTTCCTAAAAAGAAGAATGAATCCTCCATATTTAATTTCAATTTACTTAAAGTATTCTTACATTATATTTTTTTTTCATATTGAAAAGTATTATAAAAGTGCTTGGGACAAAGTATTTTAAGAATATCAATAGGTAGTCAAACACTATTAATAATTGTTAGACTTAGCTTAAGGCTTAATCCTGAAAATTCAAAGTATGTTTGGCAAATCAATTACTTTTTTATAGAATTTGGAGTATTTCATTAGAGTATTTATATGTTAATGCATAATATATGGTCAATCATGCTTGCTTGGACTTGACTTTGATGAAGTGACTAGATTTTTTATCATAACAGACTTTAATTTGGATTAAAATATCATCTCTTATACAACATAGAATTTTTGTATTATAGGTCAATAATAATGTCAATTAATTCAAATGAGAGTCAAACATAAGATAAAATAATAATAGAAAAAAATATTATTTTTTCTAGTATGATTTGATAATGGACCTATGTCACACATATTAAATCCATAAGTGAGTTATAATTGCCTTTATCCATACTAGCCTATTGCAGATGAAAAAAAAACTTTACCCATAACCAAGACTCCCATGGATGGATCATATATTTGAGAAGTAGAAACATCTTAGATAGATGCTACAAATTATATTGAAGTTTGATAAGAAGATTATCTTATGTGATAAAAGATAATAAAAATAAATCAAAAATTAAGATTTTATTTTTTACTCAATTCTTAATGAGATGTGGTGCATCAATTCTTAATGTGATGTAGTGCATTGAATACATTTTTTTTCTAGTAATAGATACAAGATGGGCTTATTTTTGACATCAATAACTATAGGTATCAACCTAAATTCTTTACCTCTGCTTAGAAGTTTTTTATATGCATGAGAGGATTTATTTCAAATATCTAATAGTATTTAATACCTTAAAATCTTGAAAACATCTTGATCTAGTGAAATTTATTTATTTTTTTATTGGAGCATATATCATCTATTGATTAAAGATAGCAAAAATGTTTAGATCGTGAGTTATACAATCCAATTATTAACCTACCTAGCTATGCATCCAATCAACCTGGATCCACTTTTCAACTTAAGTTTACTCATATTTTGGTAAGTTAAGTGATAAGGTTTAGGTTTTAAATAAGCATGACCCTCTCTTATTGTTTGAGGTTAACTTTCATCATCATCAAACAAATTAATATGTGACTGAGTCAATAAGATACTTACATTTAGGAGCATCGAAACCCATGCATATTATTGATTTACTCCCTTGCTACTAGCTAATAATTGATCCAATTGTTGACCTCACTTTTGGTTGAGGTCTAGAAATTTCTTTAGTAGCCTAGGTCTAGCCATAAGATTTNCAAAGTCTCGAAGGAAAGCGCCTACAAGCACAACAACATCTGGAGCTATACCAAGCAAAGATGATATGAGCTCATGACAAATTGGTCCGCCCAAGGACATTTAAAATTGGTGATCTGGTCCTTGTTCCCAAAAGACCTATTCTTGCACGTTGCAAGATAGGTGGAAAATTTGAGCCAACTTGGGAGGGAGCATTTGTCATTGAGAAGGTCTACGCCGGAGGAGCTTACCAACTTATCAATTTTCAAGGAGAAAGGCCTATGCTTCCAATCAATGGACAATACCTGAAGGCCTACTACGCAACATAACGACGCTTGCCGCTGTTAGTTTTTCACGTACATATGAATTTTTTTTTTTTTTGTGAACTTCAGATAAGTTCTAAGGTTATTTATATGGCCTGAAAAGTTTATGACCAGATATATTTTTTTTATCAATATAAAAAATTAATGAAAATTTTTAGTATCCCATATTACATCTATTCTTTTCTACATATATATTAACAACATAAAATATATATTAATTGAACTATGTTTTGTTTAGATTCATAAACAATTCAAACTCACTGATGTCTCACTGTTAATTTAAGGAGGAGATGTCAGGATCATTGCTGATTTTTGCTTTCAAAGATGGCTTGAACCTTACTTTCAACAAAGATGAGATACCGCAAGGTGGAATAATTGACTTTGATATGAAATTTGATGATGTTAATATAGAGTATGAAAATCTACTAATGGATGCTGTCAAAGAACGAGAAAAAAAGGGATTGCCCTCATTACTCAAATTCAGCACCAGGATTCCCTCTTCCTCAAAAGGGAAAGAAATCGTCGAAGAACAAGATCCAATGAAGGGGCCAAGCCGCTGTCTGCCCTCCATGGTGGCTACTACAGCAGGACATTTGATAATTGCTGATGAANTGCTTCGTTGTGGAGAACTCAACGAATAAATGCCGACCGGAAAGAACAAAGAGCTTTGGCCAAATTCAGGAAAGAAAAAGAAAAGTTGTTTGCAATCCCAGAGGGGTACATGTGTAATGTCAACATGAAGGAGTCTTCTGATAGTCTGCCATTNTAATCCCAGAGGGGTACATGTATATTGTCAACATGAAGGAGTCTTCTGATAGTCTGTCATTGACAGAAGAGGAAGTACAATCGATACAGTGTCCCGAACCATCACCAATATGGGTTCACTCCGATGCCAGTTCGGTTTGTTCTACTTTTCATTCCACAACACTTGAACAAGTACAGTCTGCAGGAGCATTTGTAGAATGTCCATGTTGCAATGTTCTACATTTAGAACAATATTGTAATTATGATGATTACTTATCAGCTAATGAACTGATAAGATATGATGATCTGCCGATAGATGATGCAAATACAATTCAGCATTATCCATGGGATATCTATCAAGCGCCAGCACAAGTTGAGGCGTATAATCCAGTGGGAGCAATACCACCACTGACATGGCAGCCGATTATTGATAATCGGTTAAATGATGAAACAAATTATCCAGCATATCTAAGAAATGTTGAGCTTGCAAAGATCCATAACGTTAAATGCAACGTTTTTGAACATTTTGAAATAATTGATGGAGAATATGTCAATATTCTGGAAGGATTGGAATTATACACAGAAGTCTTCTCTCTCACGGAACAACGAGAGGTACTTGATTGTGTGTTTGATCTCCAAATCAGAGGCAAAGCAGGGTTGCTATCTGGGAGAACATATTCAGAGCCTAAAAAATGGATGAGAGGCAAGGGTCGCATCACGATACAATGCGGCTGTTGTTATAATTATAAAATAGATTGACAAGGAAATCTGTCGGGAATTTTACAACATGAGCAGGTGGAGCCAATGCCACCCACGATAAAATGGATGATTACATGACTGGTTCAATGAGCATAATCAAATTGTATCCCCAATAGTTGCATAATTAACATTTATGAAGAAGGGGATTGTATCCCTCCACATATTGACCATCATGACTTTGATCATACGTTTGTACAGTCTCTTTCATATCAGAAAACAATATGCTATTTGGCACAGATATAGACATAATTGGTCCAGGAGAATTCCAAGGATCTATTGAGATTTCGTTAGCAAGAGGATCTGTTCTGATTCTGAAAGGAAATGGGGCTGACATAGCAAAACATTGCATTCCTGGAGTTTGACATCGTCGAGTGTCGATAACTTTCAGAAGAATAAGTGACGATAAAACCCCCTATGGATTTCAGCTAGACATGGAGCTTGAACAGTTGCAACCATATGAGTTATAAACTCGTTCCACCATTAGGCTATCTCAAAACAATAGCCTAGAAGGTCAGCTTGTTTAGAAACTCATAATACAATTTGCAAGAAGATCTTCTACTGACAGAAATATAGATATGCAAATATGCAGCCAGCGATATGAGGACAGTTTGTTTTGTACTGTATAATATGTACTCATGGATGTACTAGTAATGCAAGTAGCATGATGTACTTTTCATCTTTTGAGATATATACATGATATATTGTAAAAATGGCTGTATGAATCAGTAACAGAATTTTACAACAGACAAATTAAATTTGCCAAATAAGTTTTCTTGCTTGTGTAGTGAGAATTCCTTGCTTGTGCAGTATGACCTCGTTCGCTCTACATCCCCACAAAATCACACATTTTTACATAATTCTGTTTTTTGTGATATCCCTATGGATTCACAAATTTATGATATTTGCAAATAAATCTTGCAAATCTTTTACAAAATAACATAAATTTCTACACATTAAACTTTTTGAAACACAGGATAATTTAAATCAGTCTGATAACTCTGATTTACTGTTTTCAAAAAAAAAAAAAAACTGATCTGATAATTTCAATCTTCTCATTGAATCAGTTTGATACTTCTGATTCATAACTTTTCAAAAATTGATCTAATAATTTCAATTTTCACATTAAATCAGTTCAATATTTATGATTTATGAATCTCCCAAATTGATTGAATAATTTTCACTTTGAATTACTCCGATATTTCTAATTCACATCTTTCAAAAATTGATCTAATAATTTCAATTTTTACTTTGAATCAGTTCAATACTTCTGATTCACAATTGATCTGATAATTTCAATTTTCTCATCGAATCAGTTCAATACTTTTGATTCATAACTTTACTTTGAATTAGTTCAATACTTCTGATTCATAATTGATCCAATAATTTCAATTTTCTTATTGAATCAGTTCAATACTTCTGATTCATAACTTTTCAAAAATTGATCCAATAATTTCAATTTTTACTTTGAATTAGTTCAATACTTCTGATTCATAACTTTTCAAAAATTGATCCAATAATTTCA
>JXCR01142074.1:263883-307857 GCA_002079205.1 Phalaenopsis hybrid cultivar
AAAACTCTTCTCTTTACTCAACTTGAAGTTCCACATATTGGTCCTAACCTCTAATATTTAGTAGGTAAGATCATTATGGGGGAAGCTCAAGAAGAGTTCCTATAGGGCTACTTGGCCTTAGGATTGACCCTGGGTGTTGACTTGGAACTAGGGTACACCATATCTTCACAATACATTGGTCTATGACTCATTCAGAATGGTTCTCTACCTAATTGCACTTGAAATGCCCAACTTGGCCTTTTGCCCCAAGGCATCTCCAAATTACTTAATTGCCCATGGGACCCAAATTTGGCTAAAATTCCTAATTCTTCCAAAATACCCAAAATTGATCAAAACACATTTCAAACACCTTGAATACATCTAAATTTTGCCAAAATTGACAAAAAAAATTCCAAAAACGGCCAAATTACCAAGATACCCCTCCATGACCCAAAAATCCAAAAATTCAAAAAATTCCAAAAAAATCCCAATAAATCCAAAATATTCTCAATTTCATTTTGTCTAACTACACCATGGTCCAATTTGGTCAATTTGACCATCTTTGACAAAACCCCCAAATTAGCCCCAATATTGCCTAACACCTAAAATCTCAACAATTGAATGCCTTAGACCTCAAATTGGCATCCAATTTTTGTTGAAAATCCTTTATAAGGTCATTTTTGACCAAACACAGTAATCAATTTGGACTTAGCCCATGGCTAGCCCAGGTTGGACCCAAATTTCGCCCTACATGCTTAATTTAGGTCTAAAACCAAAACCTATCAAAATTCATTCAAATTCACTACTAAATCAACTTCAAAACAATTTTAATCCTTCATGAAAGTTGTTCAACATGATGTTTTACACCAAAGAAAATAATTAATTTGGACTTAGCCCATGGCTAGCCCAAGTTTGACCCAAACTTAGCCCAATATGCTTAAAATNACTTCATGAAAGTTGTTCATCATGATGTTTTACATGTAACAAAATAATCAATTTGAGCTTAGCCCAAAGCTAGCCCAAGTTTGACCCAAGTTTAGCCCTACATGCTTAATTTNCTCAAATCAACTTCAAAACAACTTTCATCCTTCATGAAAGTTGTTCATCATGATGTTTTACACCAACTAAAATAATTAATTTGAGCTTAGACCAAAGCTAGCCCAAGTTTGACCCAAGTTTAGCCCTATATGCCTAATTTGGGTCTAAAATCAAAACCTATCAAAATCCACCCAAATTGACCACCAAATCGACTTTAAAACAATTTTTATCCTTCATGAAAGTTATTCATTATGTTGTTTTAGACCAAACACAATAATCAATTTGGACTTAGCCCATGGTTAGGCCAAGTTTGACCCAAACTTAGCCCAACATGCTTAAAATGGGTCCAAAACCAAAAATCCACCAAATTGANAAACTTCAAAACAATTTTCATCCTTCATGAAAGTTATTTATCATGTCATTTTACACCAAACCCAACAATCAATTTGAGCTTAGCCCAATCATAGCCCAAGTTTGACCCAAACTTAACCCAACATGCTTAAAATGGGTCAAAAATCAAAAATCCACCAAATTGATTAACCAATTGACCTCAAAATGACTTTCACTCTTCATGAAAGTTGTTCCTCATGGTTTCTTACACCAAATTCCATATTTAATTGGGCCAATTAGCTTGCCTAACCTAGTTCAAACACAAGATTTGGTCATATGCACCTTTTTGGACTTATGGTCAAATAACCTAGCCCAAACACAAGATTTGGTCACATACACCATTTTGGAATCATGACCAAATCCATAACTTAGCCCAAACACAAGATTTGGTCATGAACACCATTTTGGACTTATGACCAAATCCAAACATTGAGCTTCATATGGTCAAATGAGCTCTACCTTGACTCACCTTAGACCCTAAGGTTGAGTTTAGCCCAAACACAAGATTTGGTCACATGCACCTTTTTGGACTTAAGATCAAATCTAACCCAAAAACTTGGTATGGTCAAATGAGCCTTACCCCAACTCATCTTAGACTCTAGGGTTGAGTTTAAAGACAGCCACAAACTCATGGTTAAGCTTGATATTTATCTCATGGGTAAATTTAAAAAAAAAATTCTTAAAGGGATAATAAAGAGGTTAAATCAATGTACTTGCCATAACACATTTCCATACCCTATGGTGCCTTTTTTACTGAGCATCATAAGCTTTAACCATGATCTAACCCTTGGTTATCCATCTTAACCCAAGCTAAAGCCCAAAACCGTGAGCCCCCACATGGCCAAAATCCAAACTCATGCCAATAAGCCACCTCAGCCCAAATTGAGCTGAGGGATCCTCTGCTTGACACCTAAGCAGTGGGGTTAACCCCTCCATTGGCCAGCTAAGCCTTCCCTTGGCCAATTTCTATAAAATCCACCCCCACGGCCATGAATAGTGGTGTGGTAAGAAATTTTCACTAAGGCCTTCCAAACTCCTCAGAGAGCTTCCCTAAGAGACCCTTAGTTCATTGCAATCCATTTCCCCCACTCAAATCCACCATGGCAATCCAATTTTGAGCTTAAATTCCTGCCCGAAACCAAGATAAATTCTAATCTCAACCTAAACAGCACCAAACCCCCAAAAGATTGGCCCTACACCTTCACAACAGTGAAAGAAGCCAAACTCTCATCAATTCCCCCTCTGAAACAGTCTCTACCATAGCTCTCAACCAACACCCAAAATTGGCTTTAATCAAAATCATACATAGGCTTTACACCAGAGCTATAGGCTTCATCCCTAAGCTCTTTGGGATCTAACGAAGGTGTGAAGAATCTCTGGTTGAGGCTACACCTCTCGGAGCAAAGGTATAACTCACTTACTTTCCCGAGCCTTCGCGAGCTCTACATTTACAATGGTTTGATTTCATAGCATGTTTACCATCTAGATATATTCTTCTCTTCAAGATGAACATTTTAAGAAAATAATCATCAAAATCCATTAAGAAATGAGAGAGATATTAAGATTTTAAAATGGACGGCTTTTCGGTTAAGCCTATCGGGGACGATGAACGGATGTCGTCCATTCTCGCGTGTATTGAATGAACGGTGGAGATCGATGAACGGATGTCGTCCATCTTTTCGTGTAATGAATGGACGATGGAGATTAAGTCGGATGATCATCCAGAACAAAACAGCGAGACGCGTGGCAGCTAACTCGGAAGGCAGCGTCAAATAGGAGTGCGCCGTGTGGCTTTTCGACGGATCCGAGGATCCAGTCAGCCCGCGGTTTGAATAAATAAATAGGATATTAAAATCGCATAGCTATTAAACTTTAAAAATCCATATCTTTGCATAAAAAATTCATAAAAATAAAAGAAAAATCTGAGGATCCAGTCAGCCCGCGTTTTGAATAGATAAATAGGGTATTTAAAAAATTCAGAAAATAACTCCTAAACTTCAAAAATCCATATCTTTGTGTAGAAAATTCACAAAAATAAAATAAAAATACCGCCTAAACTTTAAAAATCCATATCTTTGCATAGAAAATTCATAAAAATAAAATAAAAATACCCGATGATCCAGTCAGCCCGCGGTTTGAATAAATAAATAGGATATTTAATAAATTCAGAAAATAGCTATTAACTTCAAAAATCCATATCTTTGTGTAGAAAACTCATAAAAATAAAATAAAAATACCCTCGAACTTCAAAAATCCATATCTTTGTGTAGAAAACTCATAAAAATAAAATAAAAATACCCTCTTAGCTTCAAAAATCCATATCTTTGCATAGAAAATTCATAAAAATAAAATAAAAATACCCTCTTGCTCAGTGNTCAATCCAAAATCGGCACTATTTTTGGTGTGGGGTTTGCCAGTAAGAAGCTGTCAGTCATCAGAATTGAAATCCCGTTGCTCGCTTCGGAAGGACGTTTTTTTTTTTAAAATTTAGTTTTGAAAAAGATGAAGTCAAACTGACTCGCAATTTCCATAGTTTAGATGAAAGAGCGCTTTACCTCAAATCCTATATCTATCCCGAAGGATGAACACAAGAANGACAATTTGCAAGTGAGCCCATCAAATGAATGGAATGGAAGAATACCATGCTAATAAGGCATCCACATAAGTAATGGGTGGTAGGGTAAACTATATAAAAATAAACAAGAGTTATTATTAGGTTGTTAGGTTTTTTTTTTTCTATTTGTTTATTTATTTAAATATTCATTGTATCCTTTGCTAATTGATAGTTAGTAAACATTGATAGAAGTTTATATAAAACAGGTGAGATGAAGGGTCAAAAGTTTAAGAAGAATTGAAATTAGTCGCTTCCTTATTTATATATTCCTTCTTCTTGGAGCTCTTTAACAAGGCTCAAATTTGATGTTTAATAATTCATGAAATTTAGTTTCTAACAATTATCTAAAGACAAGGAAGGGCAAAAAAAAATATTGTTATAAAGTTTATTTAAATTTGACTTAAAATTCATCAACGAAAAAAAAGTCAATTTTAAGCACCACCTTTCTAAACGAAGCAATAAACTTGCAAGAAGAAATAAAAACTAACTTGAAGAGAAAACCTCAACACTAGGATCTTTTCTATAGACAACTCTTATTGCATCTCTCAAGCTTCTACCCTTACTTACATCATCATCAAAACCAATCTTTTTTAAACCATCATCAATCAAATATTTAACTGCTACAACAATTATAAAGAAAAATCAGTTATGCAGAGGAAAAATCATTTCTCTTGTGATCACCAATAATTATTGGAAAAAATATTTTGTATAGGATGTTGCAACATATATCATTCTATATCAAATAATAAAATTTCAACAAAAACATTTTTTCCAATAATAACACCTCACTAACTAACGGTGCTCGCTAGTGAAGGGTTGAACTACAAGATACATTAATCCAAGTTTGCATTTATGGCGGATTGACCAACACATATATTTGCCCAATAAAAATTTGAAGAATAATTGTGTTGTTTTTAAACCCTGGTTGCAAACAATGATAATGACAATAATGATTAACAAGAAGTAATATTAAAAAATAACTCACCTTGTTTAAGAAAATGAAGATAACCATCGTGACAGTAGAGCTTATATATTTGTAGTAGTAAGGTATTTTTATTAAATAAAATGAGAGTCATTATTTAGGTGTTTAATGTTTTCTATAGATATTTCAAGTGTAATATGATGTGTATGAAATATGTATTGTTGTGTAGTATGGTCATGGAATTATTTGTGTCATTTTTATGCTTTTTGTTGGCATGTTTGGTATGTATGTGCATCATAAAGGAAACTTTAGAGAATTTGTAGCAAAAGAGGCTAAGTCATATTGAGCACTTCAGTGCCAATGTAAAAACCTCAATGCCCAATTCAACCACATCTAGCCCTAATTTAGATAGCTCAAAACCACAAAGTTAGAGGCCAAATACCCCCATCTGATAAACCGACATTGCTCTTCAATGCCCTAATTTGATGATTTAGAGACAAAAAATGTGGGGCCCAAAACAACATTATCATTTCTACAAGTAATGCATTGGTGCTACTCAGCCAGCACTATCGTGCCCTCACCTACTTAGGGTGGTTTTGGTGGCATTATCGATGGATTGGCTAGGGGAGACGATGAGAAAATAAATTTTCTTCAGTAAGAAAACTTCTTAATGACATGGAGATGCTTGGATACACTTGCAGAACATGAGGTCGATGTGCACCTTGGGTAAAACATCGAACACATAAAGATGAACAATTTTTCTCTATGTTGTGAGAAAGGGGAGTTCACTTATATGTTTGTGGGTGAGTGTTTATAATTAGTGTGGCAGAAAAATTGAGAGAAATCACAGAGGAGAACAAAGAGAGAGGACTCGGAGTGAAAAGAGTTTAATATGAGTTGTACTTTTCCATAATTGTACACTTTGAATTTTTATCACTGAAATCTTGTTTGTTTTCTTTAAGCATATCTAGGAGCTATGTATTTTATGTTTCTTTAATGTGATAATGTGAAAGTTGGCATCAATTTTAGATTTCATGTATGATGATGCCCACTTGAGTGCTACAAGACTGTTTAAAGCTTCTTATAGCATAGGACATCTGTCCCCACCAACTGATATGTGCCTCAAGAATGGAACTAGGGTTGGTCTCAATTTAGCCCTACCCAAGAGAATTCGTTGTGGGGTGAAATCAATCCCAACACATGACACATTTAATATCTATGTATGTATTTAATGGTCATACCTCACCTATTTGGAACCTCCATTGGCTAATGGGAGTCATCAAGCTCTCCCACACGTATTTTTAAAAAAGTCAGATTTCAGACCAATCTACACGCTCGTGATTTAAGACTCTCGTCGGTGCCAAAATCCCCCAAGTTGAAGCCTCCAAAATATTCATTTTAATTTAATAGGTTGTATTTTAGTGACAAGTAATTTCATATAGCTTCTAGATCAGTTAAAACCCTTTAACGGAAGCCTGAAGTGATATTTAAGGTATTGGCTTGACCCTAAGTGGCAATTTCAACTTGATGTAACCCATCGTTGGTGTTCACACCAATGTTAAAGATCATATTTTCACTTTGTATGGTTTCCAATAGTCTAGGGATCTGAAAAAGCCACACGTACAAAGTTGTGAGCACCTGGAGAGCATATGGAAGAAGGCAAGCCCTCCTTCCTCATAAGGAGGCGCTAAATGTTGTTATGGGTGTTCAAGCACTCATATTGGGGACCATTGTACCCGTTTCTTCCCAGCCGACCATTTACATGTTATTTTACCTTGTGGGCGCTCAATCGCCCATGTTGGGCACTTTAGCGCTTAGATTTCTTAACACTTTCTTCACCAAACCAAGGGGGATCCGCTTCTACACCATTGGATCTACCTTTGTGTCTAATGAATAAAATGTCACAAACTGAGGGATGGACGCTTTTGCGCCCGTTGTGGCACCTAAGCACTCGATTTGTTTTCCTCTGTTATATCTCGCTGTTTTAGCCCGTTTCACATCAGATGGAGAGGACCATTTTTAGGAAATCTTTGTGTGGTCCCCATGAAGGTTGTGGCCAGGAACAAGGCAAAAGAAGTGAGAAAAAATCAACCCTTTGCCATTTTTTAAGAGATCAAATCAGCCCTTTGCCATTTGTTCAATTCATCTTCTAAGAGAGCTAAGCAAATAATGATTGTAATAAGGTTTTTTGGTCTCTTAATCAGTTCGTGGATAAATTAATAGAGCTTTTGTTAACAAGTATTGTTTATCTTGCTATGTATCATTAGTTCTTTAGTCATTTAGAGAGGTTGGCTTTCATGATCAAGTTCTGCAAGAACTAAAGGCAATCAAGGTATTATTGTAGCACTTTGATTGTTTGTTCATCATCAGGAATAGTGAGTTATTTATGTTATGCACATTCTTAAATGGTAGTCATTATTAACTCCAAACATCTACGAGTTTAAAGGGACCCCAATTATTGGAAGGCAACCACTAAAAAATTATGGTGCAAGAAAGTGCTAACATAAGTGTATTAAAAAAAAAACAAGTGATGTGATGTTGGGCAAGATTTGGAGTAGAGGATGGAGTTAAGTAATCTTATTTAATGTTATAAAATTATGGGAAGTTATTAGAAATATTAAAATGATATAATACTTATGAATGGTAAAAACCAAATGGTGGTTGAGAAGTATTTTAGGCTATTTTCGGTTATTGGTTGATGTAGAACTTATGAGAATATTATGAAGGGATAAATAATGGATTTTATTATTAATGAAAAGCATAGGATATTGGGAAGTTGATGCAAGGTTATTTTTTGTCATTATTTGAAAGTTTTTGTAGGTGAAAGAATAATGTCAACTTAAGTTATATAGGATTTTTTAGTGTTCACTCATATTGAGTAAATAGATAATGAAAGAGTATAAAGGAACTTAGAGAAATTTTATGCTATTAAAGAGAGTTATGTAGATGAAAATAAAATTAAATAGATTCAAATTAAAATGTTATGAGTCATATGTCACCAAACTAAGGAACACGGATAAGTCATTTAGCCTTTCCTAAAGAGAAGAATGAATCCTCCATATTTAATTTCAATTTACTTAAAGTATACTTACATTATAATTTTTTTCATATTTAAAAGTATTATAAAGTACTTAGGACAAATTATTTTAAGAATATCAATGGGTAGTCAAACACTATTAATAATTCTTAGACTTAACTTAAGGCTTAATTGTGAAAACTCAAAGTATGTTTGGCAAATCAATTACTTTTTATAGAATTTGGAGTATTTCATTAGAGTATTTATATATTAATGCATAATATATGGTCAATCATGCTTTGTTGGACTTGACTCTGATGAAGTGACTAGATTGTTTGTCATAACAAACTTTAACTTGGATTAAAATATCCTCTCTTATACAACATAGAATTTTTGTATTGTAGGTCAATAATAATGTCAATTAATTCAAATGAGAGTCAAACATAAAATAAAATAATAATAGAAAAAATATTGTTTTTTCTAGTATGATTTGATAATGGACCTATGTCACACATATTCAATCCATAAGTGAGTTATAATTATCTTTATCCATAATAGCCTATTACAGATGAAAAAAAACTTTACCCATAACCAAGACTCCCATGGATGGATCATATATTTGAGAAGTAGAAACATCTTAGAAAGATGCTACAAATTATAAAGAAGTTTGATAAGAAGATTATCTTATGTGATAAAATATAATAAAAATAAATCAAAAATAAAGATTTTATTTTTTACTCAATTCTTAATGAGATGTGGTGCATCAATTCTTAATGTGATGTAGTGCATTGAATACATTTTTTTCTAGTAATAGATACAAGATGGGCTTATTTTTGACATCAATAACTATAGGTATCAACCTAAATTCTTTACCTCTGCTTAGAAGTTTTTTATATGCATGAGAGGATTTATTTCAAATATCTAATAGTATTTAATAGCTTAAAATCTAGAAAATATCCTGATCTAGTGAAATTTATTCTTTGTTGATTCGAGCATATATCATCTATTGATTAAAGATAGCAAAAATGTTTAGATCGTGAGTTATACAATCCAATATTTAACCTACCTAGCTATGCAACCAATCAACTTGGATCCACTTTTCAACTTAAGTTTACTCATGTTTTGGTAAGTTAAGTGATAAGGCTTTGGTTTTAAATAAGTATGACCCTCTCTTATTGTTTGAGGTTAACTTTCATCATCATCAAACAAATTAATATGCGACTGAGTCAATAAGATATTTACATTTAGGAGCATTGAAACCCATGCATATTATTGATTTACTCCCTTGCTACTAGCTAATAATTGATCCAATATATAACTAAATTTTGTCAGACTGAATCATTTATGTCAACCTCTGTTAAGGTTTTCTTTTTTCACACAAATAATCTTGATCATATATATCATAAAATGAAGATGAATTTACGACCCATTGAGTGATTCACTTCTATACATACGGGGTTTTATCTTTATTTCTTACAAGAGCAAATTAAAATTTTCTTAAGTATTTTGACAAGAAAACTTAACAATTTATACTAAGTAGATTTGAGGGCCCGTTTGGGGCAGCTTGAGCGTTTCAGGATAAGCTGCTTATCCTGAAACGCGGCCCGCGGGCCGGCCGCAGGGGTCAACCCGCGGTCTGCNCTGCACATGAGCCTAACGAGTTGGCCGGATGCAGTGGGAGAGGCGGATGAGTCGTCGTCGTTGTTCCAGCAGGAGGGTGGCCGCCGTGGATGGTCGGACGGGGTAGTGGTGGTCATGGAGTCGGCTTCTAATTCGTTGATCATATTAACGCTGCCCAGAAGCGATGCTACGTAAAATGAGTGAGGTTATCTATAAAATGGGCATTTACATACCTACCAACCAATTCATATATATTTACATATTAACACCTAAATTTTGGTATTTTACATTATAGCACTCAAATCTTTCATATAACGTGAAACATACTATCTTTTTAACTTAAAAGTGTAATACACCTTTTTATGGATAGATAATGTAAAAAATTAAAGTTTAGATGTTATATATGCAAATACATAAGAGTTAAGGGTATGTATGTAAATATTCCTTCATAATATTCAATTTGAAAAAAAAAAAACAAATAAATGTAAGGAAATGTAGTGGGTATCAACTAGGCAATGAATGTTATTGTCATGATTTGGAATTCAGTCATATTTACAGAATAATAAATTCCCATCTTGCTTTCAATAAAAATAAAAAAAAAAATAATTATAATAATAATTTATAATTACACAGTATTGGTAAACTATACCTATTCTATAATTATTAGAGAAAAAAATGTCTAAGAAGTTATTTTGAATGAAAAATATGTTTTTGTCATGATTTGAAATATTGTTTGTGATTTGAACCGCTTCAAATTTGAATTAATTTAAAGTAATTTTGAAAGACTTAAAAGTTTAATCATTAGTTTAAAAATATAAGATTTCATTTCCCTTTGAGATGATTTAGGGTCCGTTTAGGGCCGCTTTTTTCGAGCCGCGCGGCCCCAAACTGCGAATTTTTTTTTTTCATGCGCTTTCCGTAGTGGTAGCAGCTGCTTGCCGCTAAAGTAGGTTGAACGTGGCACCCGATTTCTTGAGTGTTAATACCTCTTTTGCCCCACTTGAAAGCTCCCCTAACCTTAGGTGTTCATGAAACTGCGCGGATCGACTCAGAAGCCTCTACGCCGCTGCTCCCTTACTTGTCGTGAAGCCTCCCCACACTCCTCCCCCGTTACGCCGCAGCTCATCTTCCACCGTCGCTCGGGTGTGGAGTCTTGATCGAAGCCGCTACTCCTAATCAGTATTTCCCTTCCCAATTTTTTCTTCATATTTAGTTGTTGTACTTCGTGGCTTACGTATCTAGGGGAGTCGTTCCTGTTGTTTTTCGTTGTTTCCGTATCCATTGCCCCACTCGAATCCTGCATTCTCAGGTTCTTCCATCAATGAAGAGTATAGCAACATGGGTAGTCTCCATCTGCCTTCAGCATTGAGATTTGGAAACGAGATTTTGCAAGTGCAAGTGCAAAACACAAATAGTTTTGTTCTCATTTTTACATATACCTATATCACAATCGATTCTTCCAATGATGCAACGCTTAAAAAATTAACCCAGATTTAGTGGTTGCTTCTTCGAATTTCTGTTTGCATTTTTATGTTTCCTTGTGAACTCCAAGCATTGAATACCAGTAAGCTAGGTAATGTTATTTTAGCATTGACAGTGGTTTATGGAAAGGGATTGGAAACAAACTTTCCTGACCATTACTAAGGTTGATGATCATCTATTTGTCACTTAAATACTACACAGAAACATGATGGTCATCTTTCCAGAAACAGCTGCCCCACAGTTGTTTTGACACAGTTGCAACAAATATGCAGCCAGCTTCCCCACAGTAGTTTCATGGAGCAGCACTGCTGTAGCTGAAAAGCTGAGAAGCTGCAGCTGCCATAAACAGAGCTATGGAACACTTAAAGTTAGGAATTATATAATCAATTGCTTCTTTTATGAGTCATTTACAATTAAGTTTTCCTAACTTTACGTATTTATGCACTTGAATATTTGTGATATTTGTGTAAAGATAATGTTTAAATAATTTAAGGTTGAGGACATATATATGAAATTATCACAAAAATCAAGTATATTCATTATCATTCATGAAGGAGAATCTATAAATTATTCAACCGAAAGTAATTACGTGGACAACATAAACACTATAAGTCATACATAAAGCAACATTATTTATTCTTTAAAAGAAAAAATATTACCTCCACTACATATATCAACATCAATTAACACTTTAAAGTTTTAATGATTTTATTGAAAAGATTAGAGAAACTTCTTGCCAAGATGCCTAATCAATGTAGCTTAAAACTTAAAAGCATGTTAAACCATCAAAAGATAAAATCTACTAGCTCAAAAAATTAAGCAACCGAGATAGTCAATTTGCTGAAGCTACTCAACCAGTTATTTATATTAAAATTATCATAAGAATTCACTAAACCAGCTAATTAATCCAGGTAGACTAGCCAATAGGATTCATATCATTTAAACTAATTTCAAAGTAAAACTAGAAATCACAATTAAAAATCTTGGACAACTACCAACAAAGAAGAAATTCATTTCATATCAAGCATTATAAGACTTTATTATGCAATTTTACTTGTGGTACTTAGTCAGAGCTATACATGTAGCATTAAACCTTGATGCAAATGTATAAATAGGAGGTCATAGGATGAGCACAACACATTATAATAGGCTCAAATCACATCGATCTTGTAATCTTCTATGCAATAAAATAATAATAATAAAAAAAAATTCACAGAACTTCCTTCTTAAAATTTATTTGATTATTTATCTTATGGCTCAAACAATGTTTCTTTATAAAATCAAGTCTTTTCTTGATGAACCTAAATACAACAAATAACTTAGCAACTATTGAGAATATGAATCTACTATTTTTTTTTTTTTTGATGTGGGCACATTTTTAGTTTTATGCTCTATACAGAAGGCAAATTTATGTCATACGATTAAATTTTTATCATTATAAAATTTACACTCCATCAGAAGGTAGTATATTATAGTTAATAGTGGTATGATCATATGTTTGGTTCATGATTGTTGGAAACAAGAAATATGATGATGACATAACAATTTGCAATGGAAAGCAAGCCCATCGAATGCATGGAATGAAAAAGTAACATGCTAATAAGGCATCCACATAAGTAATGGGTGGTAGGGTAAACTATATAAAAATAAATAAGAGTTATTATTAGGTTGTTAGGTTATTTTTTCTATTTTTTTATTTATTTAAATATTCATTGTATCCTTTGCTAATTGATAGTTAGTAAAGATTGATAGAAGTTTATATAGAGCAGGTGAGATGAAGGGTCAAAAGTTTAAGAAAGAATTGAAATTAGTCACTTTCTTATTTATATATTCCTTCTTCTTGGAGCTATTTAACAAGGTTCAAATTTGATGTTTAATAATTCATGAAATTTAGTTTCTGACAATTATCTAAAAAAAATTCAGGACAAAAACAAAATATTGTTATAAAGTTTCTTTAATTTTGATTTAAAATTCAATATCGAAAAAAATTTCAATAGCGAAAAAAGGTTCAATTTTAAGCACCAAACTGTCTAAACAAAGCAATAAACTTGCAAGAAGAAATAAAGACAAACTTAAAGACAAAACTTCAATACTAGGATATCTTCTATAAACAACTCTTATTGCTTCTCTCAGGCTTTTGTCCTTACTTACACCATTATCAAAACCAATCTTTTTTAAACCATCATCAATCAAATACTTAACTGCTACAACAACTATAAAGAAATGAGTTAAAGAAAATCAGTTATGCATCATTTCTCTTGTGATCACCAAGAATTATTGGAAAAAAATATTTTGTATAGGATGTTGCAACATATATCATTCTATATCCAATAATAAAATTTTAACATAAACAATTTTCCAATAATAACACCTCACTAACTAACAGTGCTCACTACTGAAGGGTTGAACTACAAGACACAATAATCCAAGTTTGCATTTATGGGGTATTGACCAACACATATATTTGTCCAATAAAAATTTGAAGAATAATTGTGCTTTTTTAAACCCATGGTTGCAAACAATGATAATGACAATAATAATTTAACAAGAAGTAATATTACTTGTTTAAGAAAATGAAGATAACCATTGTGACAGTAGAGCTTATATATTTGTAGTAGTAAGGTATTTTTATTAAATAAAATGAGAGTCATTATTTAGGTGTTTAATGTTTTCTATAGATATTTCAAGTGTAACATGATGTGTACGAAAGATATATTGTTGTGTAGTATGGTCATTGCATTATTTGTGTCATTTTTATGCTTTTCGTGGGCATGTTTGGTATGTATGTGCATCATAAAGGAAACTTTAGAGCATTTGTAGCAAAAGAGGCTAAGTCATATTGAGCACTTTAGTGCCAATGTAAAAAACTCAATGCCCAATTCAAACACATCTAGTCCTAATTTAGATAGCTCAAAACCACAAAGTTAGAGGCCAAACACCCCCATCTGATAAACCAACACTGCTCTTCAATGCCCTAATTTGATGATTTAGAGACAAAAAATGTGGCACCCAAAACAACATTATCATTTCTATAAGTACTGCAATGGTGCTACTCAGGCAGCACTACGTGCGCTCACCTACTTAGGGTGGTTTTGGTGACATTATCGATGGATTGGCTAGGGGAGATGACAAGAAAATAAATTTTCTTCAGTAAGAAAACTTCTTAATGACATGGAGATGCTTGGATACACTTGCAGAACATGAGGTCGATGTGCACCTTGGGTAAAACATCGAACACATAAAGATGAACAATTTTTCTCTATGTTGTGAGAAAGGGGAGTTCACTTATATGTTTGTGGGTGAGTTTTTATAATTAGTGTGGTAGGAAATTTGAGAGAAATCATAGAGGAGAACAAAGAGAGAGGACTCGGAGTGAAAAAAGTTTAATATGAGTTGTTCTTTTCCATAATTGTACACTTTGAATTTTTATCAATGAAATCTTGTTTGTTTTCTTTAAGCATGTCTAGGAACTATGTATTTTATGTTTCTTTAATGTGATAATGTTATTGTTGGCATCTCTTTTAGATTTCATATATGATGATGCCCACTTGAGTGCTACAGAAATGTTTAAAGCTTCTTATAGCATAGGAAATCCGTCTGCACCAACCGATATGTGCCTCAAGCATGGAACTAGGGTTGATCTCAATTTACCCCTACCCAAGAGACTTCACCGTGGGGTGAAATTAATCCCAACACATGGCACATTTAATAGCTAAGCTGGTATTTAATGGTCATACCTCGCCTATTTGGAACCTCCAGTGGCTAATGGGAGTCATCAAGCTCTCCCACACGTATTTTTAAAAAAGTCAGATTTTAGACCAATTTACACGCTCATGATTTGAGACTCTCGTCGGTGCCAAAATCTCCCAAGTTGAAGCCTCCAAAATATTCATTTTAATTTGACGGGTTGTATTTTAGTGACAAGTAATTTCCTATAGCTTCTAGATCAGTTAAAACCATTTAACGAAAGCCTGAAGTGATATTTAAGGTATTGGTTGTCTGAGTTATATTCGACCCTAAGTGGCAATTTCTACTTGATGTAACGCATCCTTGGTGTTCACATCAATGTTAAAGATCATATTTTCACTTTGTATGGTTTCTAATAGTCCATGGATCTGAAAAAGCCACACGTACAAAGTTGTGAGCTCCTGGGAGAGCATATGGAAGAAGGCAAGCCCTCCTTCCTCGTAAGAAGGCGCTAAATGCTGCTATGGGTGTTCAAGCACTCATATTGGGAACCATTGTACCCGTTTCTTCCCAACCGACCATTTACGTGTTATTTTACATTGTGGGTTCTCAACCGCCCATGTTGGGCACTTTAGCTCTTAGATTTCTTCACATTATCTTCACCAAACTGAGGGGATTCGCTTCTACGCCATTGGATCTACCTTTGCGTCCAATGAATAAAATGTCATAAACTGAGGGATGGAAGCACTCGATTTGTTTTCCTATGTTATGTCTCATTGTTTCAGCCTATTTCATGTCAGATGGAGAGGATCATTTTAGGAAATATTTTTGTGGACCACATGAAGGTTGTGGTCAAGATCAAGGCAAAAGAAGTGAGAAAAAATAAGCCCTTTGCCATTTGTTCAATGCATCTTCTAAGAGAGCTAAGAAAATAATGAATGTAATAAGGTTTTTTGGTCTCTTAATCAATTCGCAGATAAATTAATAGAGGTTTTGTTAAGAAGTATTATTTATCTTGCTATGTATCAATAGTTTTTTAGTCATTTGGAGAGGCTGGCTGTCATGATCAAGTTCTGTATGAACTTAAAGGCAATCAAGGTATGATTGTAGCACTTTGATTGTTCGTTCATCATTAAGAATGGTGAGTTATTTATGTTATGCACATTCTTAAATGGTAGTCATTATTAACTCCAAACATCTAAGAGTTTAAAGGGTCCCCAATTATTGGAAGGCAACCACTAAAAAAATATGGTGCAAGAAAGTTCTAACATAAGTGTATTAAAAAGAAAACAAGTGATGTGATGTTAGGCAAGATTTGGAGTAGGAGATGGAGTTAAGTAACCTTATTTAATGCTAGAAAATTATAGGAAGTTATTAGAAATATTAAAATGGATATAATACTTGGGAATGGTAAAAACCAAATGGTGGTTGAGAGGTATTTTAGGCTATTTTTGGTTATTGGTTAATGTAGAACTTATGAGAATGTTATTAAGGGATAAATAAAGGATTTTACTAATAATGAAAAGCATAAGAAATTGGGAAGTTGATGCAAGGTTATTTTTTGTCATTATTTGGAAGTTTTTGTAGGTGAAAGAATAATGTCAACTTAAGTTATATAGGATTTTTTAGTGTTCACTCATATTGAGGAAATATATAATGAAAGAGTATAAAGGAACTTAGAGAAATTATATACTATTAGATGAAAATAAAATTAAATAAATTCAAATTAAAATGTTATGAGTCATAGGTCACCAAACTAAGGAACAAGGATAAGCCATTTAGCCTTTCCTAAAAATAAGAATGAATCCCCCATATTTAATTTCAATTTACTTAAAGTATTCTTACATTATAATTTTTTTCATATTGAAAAGTATTATAAAAGTGCTTAGGACAAATTATTTTAAGAATATCAATGGGTAGTCAAACACTATTAATAATTCTTAGACTTAGCTTAAGGCTTAATCGTGGAAACTCAAAGTATGTTTGGCAAATCAATTACTTTTTATAGAATTTGGAGTATTTATGCATAACATATGGTCAATCATGCTTGCTTTGACTTGACATTGATGAAGTGCTAGATTGTTTGTCATAACAGACTTTAACTTGGATTAAAATATCATCTCTCATACAACATAGAATTTTTGTATTATAAGTCAAAAATAATGTCAATTAATTCAAATGAGAGTCAAACATAAGATAAAATTACAATAGAAAAAATATTATTTTTTCTAGTATGATTTGATAATGGACATAAGTCACACATATTCAATCCATAAGTGAGTTATAATTGCCTTTATCCATACTAGCCTATTGCAGATGAAAAAAAAACTTTACCCATAACCAAGACTCCCTTGGATGGATCATATAGTTCAGAAGTAGAAACATCTTAGATGCTACAAATTATATAGAAGTTTGATAAGAAGATTATCTTATGTGATAAAAGATAATAAAAATAAATCAAAAATTAAGATTTTATTTTTTACTCAATTCTTAATGCGATGTGGTGCATCAATTATTATTGTGGTGTAGTGCATTGAATACATTTTTTTCTAGTAATAGATACAAGATGGGCTTATTTCTGACATCAATAACTATAGGTATCAACCTAAATTATTTACCTCGGCTTAGAAGTTTTTTATATGCATGAGATGATTTATTTCAAATATCTAATAGTATTTAATACCTTAAAATCTTGAAAATATGCTGATCTAGTGAAATTTATTCTTTGTTGATTGGAGCATATATCATCTATTGATAAAAGATAGCAAAAATGTTTAGATTGTGAGTTATATAATCCAATTATTAACCTACCTAGCCATGCAACCAATCAACTTGGATCCACTTTTCAACTTAAGTTTACTCATGTTTTGGTAAGTTAAGTGATAAGTCTTTGGTTTTAAATAAGCATGACCCTCTCTTATTGTTTGAGGTTAACTTTCATCATCATACAAATTAATATGTGACTGAGTCAATAAGATACTTACATTTAGGAGCAATGAAACCCATGCATATTATTGATTTACTCCCTTGCTACTAGCTAATAATTGATCCAATATATAACTAAATTTTGTTAGACTGAATCATTTATGTCAACCTCTGTTAAAGTCTTCTTTTTTCACACAAATAATCTTGATCATATATATCTTAAAATGAAGATGAATTTACGACCCATTGAGTGATTCACTTCTATACATACGGGGTTTTATCTTTATTTCTTACAAGAGCAAATTAAAATTTTCTTAAGTTTTTTGACAAGAAAACTTAACAATTTATACTAAGTAGATTCAATCATAAATGCTCAAGAGAAAATCAACACACCTTGATTTATCCCAAGTGAAATATATACTAACCAAAATTATAAATTTTTATGATAATTTAATTAGAATTTAAACATATAATAAGTATTTTTAGGTACGATGAATGATGATTGACTTTCATTTTTAAGTGAATCCCTAAATCAAAGCCATTGAACTTATTCTCATCAATATTTTAAATATGCATACAAAATTTCTATCAAATTGATTTATTAAATCATGTATATGCAAAATTATTTACATGCCTACCACTCAATTCTTATGTATGACATATTTAATACCTAAACTTCAATTTTACAAATATGTCACCTTTTCGATGCATAAAAAGGTGTATATCATTTTTTAAAAGTAAATATATGGTTATATTTTTCTCTGATATGAAAAGTATAGTTTTATAAATTTTAAAGTTAAAGTATAGGTGTGAGATATGTGAATACATAAGAATTGTGTGGTATATTGAATCCTTTCGATACGTAGGGTCTAATTTTATTCATGACTGCATGTAACCCGATAAAAACCTTGTATCATATAGAAAAAATGGAAGAGAAAGAGGGAGAGAGAGAGATAGAGAGAGATAAAGAGAAAGACTGAGTGAGTGAGAGAGAGAGTGATGGCTATGAGTCCTGAGATTGAACCTCAAATAATGTATTGAATTCTTATTTCCGATGAGCCAAAAAAGACAGGTTTCTTGGAGGTTCCCTGAGTTATAAGCTTTAAGAGAGAGAGAGAGAGAGAGAGGTCAAGATTCCTTTAGCAAAAGCATCCCTCGATCTCTTTTTGGCTTTCCATTTATACATAAAGAAGAAAAGCAATTAATTAATAAATGAGACACATTTAATATTGTATGGTGCCCTTCCTCAGTATTTTGATGAAAAGATTGTGAGGTGGTTGTCAGGCATTACTAGTATGATTCTCATTATTGGTGTTTGAATGAAAAGACTGAGTTGTAAAAGTCAGGAGATGCTTTTATAGATGGATCGACATATGTCTTTACTTTTCATGATGACTTTCTTCGATAGTTTCTCTCACATTAGTGTGCTAGGCCATTCTTTTGAGAGAGAATCTATACAAAAATTTTTGCATGTGGGCTTGACTCAGCCATGTAGGCAAGTGGGCTCAATTCAGCCACTTCTGCAGGTAGGCTTAACTTAACCACTTTGACAAGTGGGCTCAATCTAGCCACTTTGACAGGTTGGCTAGATTCAACCACTTTGGCAGGTGGGAACAGTTAAACCACTTCGATAAGTGAGCTCAATTTAAACACTTTGGAAGTTGGGCACGATTCAGTTACTTCAACAAGTGAGCTCAATTCAAAACAATAGGTACAAAAATGTTTATATAACCTTATTTTTCTATATATTATGTAAACTCCTAATCTAAAAAAAATTACTTCTAATCATCTGAATATTTCATTTATCATTTATATAAGAAAAATGCCAGCACAAATAGTAAAAGAGATCAAGCAGTTTGGAGGGACTCCACGATTTTTTTTATTGTAATTGCATACAAAAGATTATCAAACAACCGACTAACTCAGCACACTTATCGAGATGACCATAAGTTCCATCTAACCTGAACAACCAATTTAATGGATCGACCGCAAAATGGATCAAAATTTAGGCGACTGACAACTAGAAGTAAAAATCAATTGTCTTGCTATGTATTATATCTAATGGTCACAATTATTCATGAAAGTGGCGTACATTTAGTTATTTGTTTTAAAGAGGCAGTTATAACTACCCAAGATTAAGAAAAAAAAAGATAACAAATACCCTCTAACGAATAAGATAAAGAGATATAATAATATACTTATAAATTTGAGCCACTTATGATTATAAAAAAGTTGCTTTATGAATAAAGGGTTACACACTCATTTCCCCAAAATTCATATTTTCTCGTGGCTTCTCTTTTCTTTTGTGTTCTATCTCTCAAGGCATGTATATCAAGATAAATTAGAATTTAATGTACTAAATATGGTGCGGTGAGTATGAACATGCCCTAGACGAGAAGCAAAACACAACAAGAAATGGAGGCTAGATGAAAAGATGATGCTCCAATGGAATCTATGTAGAAATTTATACAACCAAAAATTCAACAACAAATGCAAGAGTTATAAAACTATATGACTGCTTGATTTAATTCCCTCCAAGAGGTAATTATGCGAATGGGATATCACCTGTATCCCCTCAAAGAAGAGTCTCGAGGAACCTCCATTGACGATTGGAGACCAATTCTAGCAACTGAAGAATAAGGAAATTCTCAGTACAAAAATGTTGAGTCTACACTAATGAAGAGAAACTATCCAACATAAGAGGAAGCTTCCTGAGCACTATTCCCAGATGGTTTGTTCTCTCACAATATTCAGGAAGTTGAGCCACCAACTAAATTTTGGCCTACACATTTGGATTCCTATAAAAGGAGGAGTGATATGAATGATCATGTGGTTATTTTCGAGTCAGCAATCAGTATGGTGCGGATCAATGATGCTATGAAGTGTTGTTATTTCTAACCACATTGAAGAAGACGCCACTGAGGTAGTTCAATAAGCTAACACCATGAGTAATATTTTCTTTTGTTAAGTTCAAAAAAGTGTATGTGGATCACTTCGCCAAAGTACTCCAAAAACTGAAGAAGAAATCCTAGGCCCTGGTACAACTCAAGCAAGATGAGAACAAAAGTCTTCATTCATATATCACCCACTTCTAGAAGGAAATGATAGAAGTACAAAAGTTACTTCCAGTAATCACGCATACCACCCATACTCAATGGGTAAGGGGAGATCGCTTCAAGTTCAATTTGGGTTTGTGTGAGTCCAAATCTCAGATTGAGTTAGAGATGGACAACAATTATATCACTACCAAGGACTATGTTATTTGTCCCTCCAAAACAAAACTAGAGGCATCAAATCATCGCTCAAACAAAAGGGCTACACAAGGGAAATGTTGGAAGGTGAAGAGCGATAAAAAATCTTCTAGTCATTCTAAATATGAGAATGATCAGACACCCAAAGATGATCAAAGAGGTGGTAATGATCAGAGATGTCAAGCTTGATATTATGAGCAACCAGATGTGTACTGAGAGATACAAAGAATGACTTCCCTAAAAGTCTTGATGGTTGAATTAGTGGAGGCCATCCAGAATACGGAATACTTCAAGAAATCAATACAATGAAAACTGAAGCTTCCCTCTGAAATCCCAATAAATACTGTCAGTATCATTGAGAAAGCGACCATCATGCTGAGGAATGCCGATATCTAGAAATATAGTGGAGGATTTGACTAATGCCAGAAACTTGAAGGAGTTTGTGGTCATTGGAGCACATACGCAAAGGCAAGGGAACAAGCCAATGGATGAGGTGTTAGATAAACCTGTTTAAGCAAATTCCATAAATGTTGTTAAGATCATTCCAACAATTTTTGAGTGAGGGGGGTGAATTATCCCGTCAGTGCCATCATAAAAGGTTCTAATCAGAGGAATTACTCTTTGTAGGCTCCACCTAAAAGTGCATTCATTCACATATCATATTCATTGATGTGGATTTGCCATCAAAAGGCAACATGTATAATGACAGTGTTTTTTTATTTCACTTCTATCCTGGAAATAACAACATTGACTGAAGATCTTGAAAATTTTCTTCTATTAAGTGATCATTTTGATGCAGTATACAGAGGTGTGCTGATCCAAACTATTTTGGAACAATGATACATTTTTGCTTGGACAGCAGTAGAAATGCCCAGGATACCAATTGACGTGGCATGCCACCACCTTAACATCAGCCCATTAGCCTGACCGATGTAGCAGAAAATTTGATTGTCAGTCAAAAGCCTGGCAGGATTGATCACTGAAAAAGTGAGGAAGTTAAAGGAGATTGGTTATATCATAGAGGTCCAGTATCCAATTTGAATCTCCAATTTGGCACTGCTTTAAAAATTCAACAAAAAATGAAAGACGTGTGTGGATTTCACAAACCCTACAACGCCTGCCTGAAGGACAACTATCCTTTACCGAAGATAGATACACTGGTTGATGCAGCAGCCAGTTATTTAGTAATGAGTTTTCAAGGTGCATTCTCTGGCTACCATCACATTAAATCACATCCAACCAATGTAAGAAAAATTTCTTTTATTACTTGCAAAGAGTTTTTTGTTTTAATGTAAAGCCTTTTAGAATTAAGAACGCTAGAGCTACATTTAGCGACTTATAGATGCAATTTTTTCAAACCATAATAGACAAAATATTGAATTGTATGATAATGATATGTTGGTTAACAGTCAGTCGACAGAACAACATAGTAACAACTTAAAACAAACATTTTCAACTCTTAAAAAATATAACTTGAGATTAAACCTTCTAAAATGTACTTTTGGGGCTTCAACCGGAAAGTTCCTCAGTTTTCTTTTAACCCTTGAAGGCATAAATGTAAATCCAAAAAATTAAAAGCTTTGATAGACTTCTCATCCCCTCAAAATGCAAAGGAAGTTCATAAATTGACCGATCAAATAGTTAGTCTCAGTCGTTGTATCTCAAAATCAAGTGATAAATGTGTTGTTTTCTTTAAGGCACTAGGGAAAAGCAAGTGTTTTGAATGGTCAAAACAATGTGAACAAACGTTCTAGAGTCTGAAGAGTTCTTTGGCATCTCCACCATTATACCAAAGCCTAAAACTGAATAAAGAACACTCTCTGTATTTGGGAGTCAAACCAGAGGCAGTTAGATCAGTGCTCATTAAAGAGAAATTGAGGAAGCAATGTACAGTTTACTTCACAGGTTGAATCCTCGAAGGTGTTGAAACTAGGTATCCAGTGATGTAAAAGTTAACACTTTCTTTGTTCGTTTCAACTTGCAGGCTCTGACCGTATTTCCAAATGCACTCAATATGGGCCATCACCATCCATCCTTTCAAGTCCATTCCTAAGTGACCGGAACGCTCCATCAAATCCTAAAATGGGCCATGGAACTTAGAGAGTTCAATAATTTCTTTGTACGTCAGACAACAATCAAGGTACAGACAATAACAATCCTAATAGATTTTTCTGAGACAGTTGAATTGAATGGCAAAAACATAAATAATGACCAGTTATGAACCTTACACATTGATGGAGCCTCTAAATAATCATATGTAGGACTAGGATTGGCTCTTATTTGTCTCACCAGAGAATACCTCTATTGTTCGTTTGTAGTGGAGTTCACAGTAACTAATAACCGAGCATAGTATGTGATACACCAAAAATATATATATTTTTAGACCCATATTTTATACTTATTTTTGGTGATATTGCACTTTAATGGAAGGTATTTGTATCTTTTCTTATAGATTGTTGAATTTTAGGACTTGAAGCAAGAAGGAAGCAAAAAAGAAGCAAAAATGATGAAATTTAGAGCAAAAATGAAGAAGTTAAAATTTGTTTAGCACTGACAGTGCCATTTGGCAGAGAGCATCGAATTTAATTATGGGACATTGGTGTCAACGGTGCCAGAATGGACGCTGATGGCGCCAATGTCGGTTCAGCCCAGATTTCTAGAAGATTCAAAAAATCTAGCCGCATTTTGAAGAGTTTTTTTATACAGCTATTGGAGAACCGACTCTAAAATTTATTTGAGGCCGAAATTGATCAAAAAAAGTGACTCTTCCTGTCATTCCATCGCCCCAATTCAACTTTTCACACAACACATTCCTCCATTTTTCATTCCACAACCATTTAGAGTCCATTGTTCTTATAATTTAGAGTTTTATGGTGAGATTAAGTGTGAACTCTTCTCTAAGAGTGTTGGAGAAGGAGAAAAGTGAGAGATTTCTTCTTTCTTCATTTTCTAGAAGAGGCTACAAGGAATTTGCTTTGAGAAAAAGTTTCAGATAAGTATTGTTTGTTTATCAGTAGTGTATGAACTTTCTTTTACATATGCAATTTATATTTTGTTGTATCTTTCTCATGAAGTCTGAGTATTTCACTTTATCTTTCTCCCTACTCTGAGATATGGTGAAATGAAGAGATAATATGGATATGTCAATATTAAAATATAAAATAAATTGTGATGATTTTTCAACTCTGAACTTAAATTACTTTTCAATCTGGCCAATTAAATTGTTAAAATATGTTGTGAAATATATGATCTGGGAAATGGAGTATGATTTCTACAACAGAGTGAGGATCACATTTGATTTCATGAAGGAGAACTTTGTTCATAGAATTAAGTGCAAATAAATAGGAAAATATATTTTGTTGGTTGTAGAATTGGAGAACCTTTAGGGTGACAGACTAAAATCTCCAATTTGGTCTTAGTGTTTAAAAACTAAAGCGAGAGTTGTGAGGGGAAGTGGGAGCTATGGAGTGGGAGCCAGTATACTCTCAGCCTAGCCACAGATTTACGGACTAAACCTGGGATTAGCCAATGATTTTCTATAACACCGTATCAGGGTAGAGAATTAAAATTAACTCTATTTGGCACAATACATAGTTGAATCATTTATCTCATCTCATTTTACCAAAACCTCATTATAGTGAGAAAGATACTTTTTCACACAAGAAATCTTCATCACATAAACATAGTTTAATAGTTTAATAGTTTAGTAGTTACTGGTTAAACTTCATATTTCAGTTTTGTTATTAGTTAAATAATTTAGTTCTTATAATATCTCAACACTCAAAATTAGTGACAGTAATTTCGTATTGACTTTCTGTGGATTTCCTAGTAAATTTATGATTTCAAATTTAAACCTTCCCCATGGGATCGATATTTGAGGCTTAAATAGAAAGTAATTTATTACTTGATAATTATATGTATACTTGCGTAGAATCTCAACTTTAATTGCTTAAATTTCTTATTCGTAAAATATTGCATCAAGCTTTCGGCACCGTTGCATAACGGAGTTAACTATATAATTTTTACACAACTATATTCTCAGGATCAGTATGAAGGTTTAATCACATGACTGTTTTTAGCATATGAAATATGTGCTTGAAATCTTTTTGTGAAATCATATTCACTGTTTATTGTGAACTAAGTAAATGGAGAATTTGAAACTAAGGATAAGATCATGGCCAAATATCTTAATAAAGTGAAACAAGAAATCAGAAAGTATACCAACTTCAAGATCTGGAATGTTGGTCGGGAGGAAAATCAGGTAGCTGACATTCTATCTAAGCGCATCATCTTAGAAGGAGCACCATAGTTGCTTATACGGTAGACAATCGAAGAATCCTACTAGCTTGCTCTAAAGCTCGAACAGATCACCAGTCCCTGATCGTTCTTCACCTGAAGATTGAATATTCTTAGGCCATTTCTGAAATCAAAATGCTAATGAAAATTTTTACTAGTTGTAATAGATTGCTTTCCTAAATGGGTTGAAGCAAAACAGCTTGTCGAGATCACTACGGAAGTGGTCCAAAATTTTATCTTGATGAACAACATTTCTTGGAACAATTTATTGATCATTATAATTATCTACAATGAAAACAATTTACTGGCCAAGAAGTGAGAGATTTTTGTGTTAGTCAAGAGATTGATCTAAAATTTGCCTCAGTTTATCAGCCACAGACAAATGAGTAGGTTGAAGCAGCCAATAAAATAATTTCGAACTTATTAAGGAAAAAAATTGAAGGGGCTTCAGAAAATTGGGTGGACCTATTATTATTTTTTCTTTATTCATTCGAATGATACCTTCAACAAAACTGGTCAAACTCTATTTATGTTGACACATGGAATGGAGGTAGTGTTAATGATTTAATACAAGCACCATAGCCAAAGAGTTGTAACTGTTTCAACATTTGTCAAAAAAAATCTGGTTTCAATGGAGAGAAGCAAATGATGAACAATTCTACTTGCCCTCAATGACAGAAGAAAATGAACCGGCTCATCCCTTCAATAGGAAGAATTTAGATGTACAGCTCGGTATTTTAATAAGCATGTTTAGAAAAAATTATTTGCCCCTAGAGACTTAGTTTTAAAGAAGGTTGTACCAGCTGCTCGTGTTCATGCAATTGACAAACTGGATCTGACTTGGAGTGGACTGTACATCATTATACAACAACTCTTTCATGGAGCCTGAATATTAAAAAAGTACACTAGAAAAGAACTCACTGATACATGGAGTGGTAATAATCTAATGAAATTTTTTACTTAGAAAAAAATTCATATGTATCACATCTATTGTTCAAGAAAATTTTGTTTGTAAATGTTTGTAAGTTTGTATTTTTCAATACAAGATTTAATTTGGACTAATTTTTTATAAATATATTCAAATAGAAATCAAGGAACTCAAAAAGTTTTAACACTCGAGGAACTCATATTTACTGAAGGATGAAATAAAAGATTTAAGTGAGAGACTATTCTACGAGATGAGTGAAAGAATCTCCTACGGGACGAGTGGAAGACTTTCCTACAAGACGAGCGAAGGAATTTCTTATGGGATGAGTGATCCCGACTGTTTATATGCAACTGTATAACAATGTATTTAATTATATTCTTCACTTATCTTTCCTACTTTGCAACAGCACCAAAAACTTGATCATGAGAAAATAAGAATTTAACTTTTTAATTTTTATATATATTGGGATACTACACAAGTATACGTATCGTTATCAAGTAATATAAGACTTTTTAATTAAGCCTCGAATCTTGAACTCATAGGGAGTGTTCACAATATGCACTTCTAAATAACAATTTTTTTTATTTTGAAAAGACAATTACTTAAACTATAAATATTTTTACAATAATTAAAATTTAATTCTTTTTGGTATTTTTGATATTTTAACAAAACAAAAACAAATTCTAAATATAAAAGAAAACATTGAATATGAAATATTTTTCTTATTATCATGAATCAGTAATAACTATAGGACTTCTGTTATGGAAGTATTCAAATTGTGTTGTATCAAATAGGAGCAACATTATTCTTTACCCTTACTAGAGATGCTATAAATAATATTGGCTAATTTAATGGTTAAATAGTTCTGAAGATTTGCTAGGCATGGAAGATACTAACTCTCACTCTAGAGTTCCCTCGATTCCCTCCACCTGGGGGCTAATATCTTGTATCAGAACCTAAAACAATAAACCAAGTTGGGGGCATTAGTCTATCACTCTAAAGTCCTCTAACTCTACACCCTTTAAATATTATTTTATTATTTATTTGCACTAAATCATATGAATTACATTCTCATTCATACAACATCATGTGATTCTTTTTATTTCCAAATTTATTTGCACTAAATCATATGAATTACATTCTCATTCATACAACCTCATGTGATTCTTTCGATTGTTGACTGAGACAATATCATCATGGTTCTTTCATGTTCTCACAACAAATTTTAACATCTAGATGGGTCAGATCAAGAAGTAAATGAAGTAAATGGAATTAAATCATTACAACTCCTTCCAACATTAAAGATTAATACTCTCCACAACTTTCATCCAACACTTTAATTACTTATCATTTTCAGGAGAAAGATAAAGAAAATTACTCATAATCCATGGAAAAAATAAAATCACACATTAGTTTAAAAGTAGAAATCATTGTCAAACCAACAAGAAGTCTCGATTAAAACAAAAAGTAGTTTAAGATAAAGATAAAAACTTATCTCAAACCCTCCACCAAACTCTTAAAGTTCATTTAAATCTCTTATTTCCTACAACACTCTTAACTCTTACTATAAAACTAAAAACAAAAAGGATAAAGTAAATTTGTGGTGCTTGAAAAATCTCCTCAAAAGTTTATCCACGAACTAGTTCAAGAACTTCTCAGGACTCCCCCCTTTTTTCTCTCAACTTCCTTCTTTTAAAATTTTTCAAGAGGTACATTGGTATCTCTTCAAAATGTGTCCTGATTTGATGTATTTTTCAAGGGATGCCTCATTTCACAAGTCTTTTAACCAATTTTTTGTTTCTAATGGTCATAACCACCCTCTTTAGTCAATAGGTGCCTCAAATGTCGCTTCAAAATTCAGCAAAATGAATTAACCAGTCAAATAACTACCTATGGCGCTTAAGCGCGGGGCCTCTGGTGCTTAAGTGCGGGGCCTCTAGCGCTTAGGTGTGGCCTTCTCTGTTTAACAAGCGCTTAAGCGTTGGATATAGCGCTTAAGTGCCAAAACACTTTTGCACCATTTTTTTTCATGTTTTGCTCCAAATTTGATCCTTTTCACTCTTGTTAACATTTTTCACATTTTTACTTGTACCTGAAAGAAAAACACACAAATACCTTCCATTAAAGCGTAATATCTCAAAATAGTTATAAAAATGTGTCAAAAAACACTATATATTTTAGGTGTATCAATGAGCATAAGACTCTCCTATGAGATAAGTGAAAGACTCTCCTATAGGATAAGTGGAAGATTCTCCTACAAGAAGAGCGAAAGAATCCCATATGAGATGAGCTTAAGGTTCTCCTATAAGGCAAGTAGAAGAATCTCCTTTAAGACTAGCTCAAGACTCTCCTATGAGATGAGCAAAAGGCTCTACTACATGAAGACAAAAATTCTATCCAATGAGACAAGTGAAACTCTCCTACATAACAAGCAAACACTATCTTTAGGAACGAACAAAAGATTCTCCTAAGAAAATTAACCAAGTACAAACCTTATCGATAAATAAGTGGCTAAAGAATACATGCATATAAGATTCAATGTAAGAAAAAATGACCAGGAATAAATATCTAATTGAAAATGTTACTTTCATTACTTAAATTAAAAAAATTTTACAAGTTTTTCTTTCCTTACAAAAACTACTGATAGTATCATTAAGTACACAAAAGAGAGGATCTATCCAAGTGATGGGGATGAAGCATGTGGTTCTTCTTCCACTTCTTCTCCTTCTCTGACTTCTTCATCAAGTGTTTCTTTCCTTACTGTGTGAGGAACTAGAAGGGCTATAAATTTCTTCTAATCAACATATTTGGGGTCAACAAGCCCATGTTCGATAAATTTGTTAGTCGAGACCATACATACGAAACTAAGAAAAATTTTAGAAACATGCTCCTCTTGAACTTTGAATTTTGTTAAAGTCAAATTTAGCTCCTCATTTTCTTTTGTCAGAGAGGATAACTTTTCCTAAAAATCTAGTTCTTCATTTTTTATCCCTTCAAGCGAAAGCATGAGCTAACCCTCGACAATCTTTCAGCTTTTCTTTTCTTCCCTCAATCAGTTTTCTAAAGTTATAAACTCATCCTCAGCTTTAACTAAGGATCTTTCAAACTCAACAAAAGCAATAAATTTAAGGTGGGTGGCTTCCATGGCCATCAGGTGGTTTCAGGTAGAATACGATTGGAGCTCCTCGCGATCAAGAAACTCAGAGCTTCTTCAAATTTATTTGACCACATCACTTTGGAGAGAAACACTGGAACGTTATCAGCCTCTCGAGTATCAGGGAACCAACCCTTTGTCGAATCAACCATAAAATACTGACGATAGTTACTAACAAAATTTTTGTGGTCCCATAATGTGGCATCCATTTGTCGGATGCCATTCAAAAGGGAGATCTTTTCTTTTCAAATAAGGGTGAGGTGGAGCATCAAAAACATCCATAGGAGTTTTTCCTTTCTCCTCTTTACTAGAGGGATGTGAATCTTTGTTGACAGGAAGAAGAGGAGCTGAATCTGGAGCAAACTAATTTCTTTTTCCAAATGAAAACTTAGACAGGTCAATGGGAGAGTGGTGGCTAGCTTCAGCTCTCACAGAAAAATAAATAAATAAGGGGTCAGGTGGACGACGATCAGTTGGTTGGAACGATGGATGTGCACTAGGGGTGTAAACGAGTTAATCCAAGCTTGAGCCACCTTGGCCTGTAATTGAGTTTGATTAAATTTATCTTGAGCTTAAGTCCATGAGTTTAAGCCGGGTCGCCATGTAACTTTTTTAATATAAGAAATAAAAATGATATTAATTTAAAATAATTTTATAATAAGTTGAAAGAAAGAATGAGCAATTAAGAGATAGCTAATAAGAAACCATCTTATATAAAAAATATTATTTTCATAACTTTTTAATAACTAAAAAATAATGTTATGAAATTTAATATTTTTTTAGTATATTTTATGTTAATATTTTTCTAAACAATCTGACTCACGAACTAACGAGTCATGGCAGAGTTGGCTTGAGCTTGGCCTGTTAGCTCATCAAGCTCAATTCACGAGCCACTTAACAAGCCAAACTCAAGTTGGCTCATGATTCAGCTTGACTCACTTGCAACCTAGATGTGTATCGGTCAGTGGCTGAATGTCTGATGTCCCTACCCTTTCCCAGAAAGCCTCGCCTTCAGAGGCACTCGATCTCACTGTAGATGGTGTTCAGATTGCCTCACCCGCAACTAGTAGAATTTTTTTTTGGATTTCATGAAACAATAATCATTTCTTTAGTTGACACACTTTGTATTACAATAGTTGTTTCATATTTTTAAAAAATAAAGCCAACACATATAGCATCTGCACCAGCAGAAGCTACCTTCTTGAGTTCGCCTCAGATTGACCCCTTTTTGAAAGACATATTTAACTTCAAGCTTTCTCTAGGAACTTTCCTTCTTAGCCTCCTTCACACCAATTGCCTCTTTCACATCCAAGACCTTCCACTTCCTCTGTCATCTAACCAAATTTTTTCAGTCGAAAAACTCCATTGATAATCTTCCAATCGATGTACTGAGGGAAGTACAATTGTTGCCTCTTGATTTTCTCTCCATTAACAACCAATTGTTTTTGGGAGTGTCTTGATTCTTCTCATCAGCATGTTCTGATGGGTGGCACCAATTCCCTATCCACTAGAGAATGATCCGACTAGGAACAGTTCTCCTCAATCATTTATTTTGTTCTCCAGTCCTAGGAGTTGGAGTCTATAACGGGTATAAAATTTTATGAGACCAACCTTGTCAATCTTGATAAAAAAATAATAGTTAAACAAGTTATTCGATCATGGTACAAATCAATTGTGGAAAATAATGACGAATGACATGATCATGGAAATCCAGTTTGGCATGGCTTGTGTCAGAATCTCCTCATAATGATTAAAAATTCCCTTCAACTCGGTAGATAATGGGAGCCTCAAACCACATCGTAATTGATTCCAGTTGAACATCAGATCTTCTCTAAACTTGCTTGTCGCTTCGTCAAAACTCCTAACAGCTCGACATTTCATAGTATCATCAAATACATATTCCATGAACCTTTGCGCTTAATCTTTAGTTAAGACAGAAGAATCAATCATAGGGTAAGTGTCAGAAACCTTGGGAGAGTACTAACAAGCCATGTGAGAAAAAGAAAACTTAGAAAAATTAGAAGGGTTTGGAAAAGTTTCAAGAACAACACTCCTTAACCTATTTATAATAAGAGAGACGGGCAAGTTGAAAAGCACAAAGTTCATCATTCTAAATGTCCTGATATTCAAAAAGGGGTCACAACACACACTTAAATATACATATATAATAAGAAATATATTACAAATTATTTATTTCTTAAGTGAACAAAGTAGATATTTGGGCTATTTAGAAAGAAAATATTTAACAAAAGCGTCTTTGGCCACATAAGAGGAGACATTTCCTCGGCTTAGTTGCCACTTAAGAAGTAGTCCACCACCTAGCTTGAAATAATTACCTCGATCGACCTCCTATTGACGATAACCAACCAGTAGCTATGTTCGGAGAGACATCACCTCATCGCAAAGAGTGTGCATTTCTCTTTCAATCCTCTCAACCAGAGGTTGTAGTTCTTGAACAACGTCATTGTCAGGTCCTTTGGTTGCCCACTCAAAAGAATCCATCATTTCATCCACTATATGTCTCATCGACCTAGAAGACTGCTGCTTGTCGCCATCCATTCCTTGGGAAGTATTGAAAAGATCAGATAACTGATTGATTACATCACTATTCAATTGTTGACTCTCTCTGGTTGGCTATTGAAACACTGTTGTGGGAATAGTAGGATTAACATCATCATTGGCCGATCACATACACAAATCGGAAGCATTGACTTTTTACACTTTGGACGAAGGAACATTCGAAATCACTTTTGTACTAACTTGTTCCAAAACACCAACTACCTTCTTAGTGATCAGTTAAATCTGATAAGACTCTTCCTCGATGATCGAAACACGATCCATGAGAGGAGTTGGAGGCCCTTGATCTTTCTTCACTATTGCTAGTTTTTTTGGTCGACCGACATCGGTATCAAAGGAAGATGCAACTTGATCATTTAAGTCTATTACATGGTCCTTGCATTTCTTCTTCATCACCACCACCACCATCTTCTTCTTTATTTTTTAGCTTACAGGAATAAAAAGAGGCTGAGGTGGGAGTTGAAACTCTTCGTGCACCATTTGGAGCGCATCATCATCAAAATGGTTTAAAGCTCTCATGTCAGACATTATTGCATAAGATATTGGGATGAGAAGGGAAAACTATTGACACTATTTATAAAGCTCTTATGAGCATCAAAATACTAGGAAGTAATCATTAATCTTGGATGAGATTTATTTAACTTTTTTTTTTGTCATTGCTATAGTTAACAAGTAGCAAAAAATCAAATTTAACTAATATGTATATATGAAAAATCTCAGAACAAAACTTAAAAAGATCAAGCGTTTCAAGGGGACTTCATGATTTTCGAAATGAATTGCGTACGAAAGATTATAAAGGGACTGACTAACTTAGCACATTTGCCCAGACGACTAATAATCTCATCAAACCTAAACGACCGGTTGAATGAGCTAATGAACATAATCAATTAGGAAATAGACTACTGACAGGTAAATGTAAAAATAAGTTTTCTTGCCATGTAGTATATCTAATGGTCCTAATTATTCATGAAAGTGGCTACGATTCATTTATTTATATTAGAAAGGTAGTTATATTAACTAACCAAGATTAGGAAAAAGACAAGAAATACCCTCTAACCAATGAGATAAAGAGGGATAATAATGTGATTGTGAATATGAGCCACTTAGGATTATAAATAGGGGTTGTTTTATGAATAAATAGTTAAACACTTATTTCCCCAAAATTCATATTATATTGTGGCTTCTCTTCTCTTTCATGTTCTATCTCTTGAGGCATGCCTATTAAGACAATTTGGGATTTAACATATCAACATTTTGAATGCTTTTTATTACTAATTGAAATCATGGTATTCAATAGAGTGCACCTTAGACCAATTTAAGATCAAAGAAGAAGGACAACTAAGGGTCTGTTCGAGGCGGCGATGCGGCACAGCACTGCAGTTTTATCTATTTCGGTAAATTACGTTTTAACAGCTTTCTCAAAAAGCTAAAGCTGTCATAGAAATCTACGTTTTCTCACAACTCTTAGCTAGGTGCGGTGGTAGCTTTTTAGTTGCTGTCTAACTTAATTTTTTTATTTTTATTTTTATTTTTTGTAATAGCTACCGCAGCTTTTTGAGCATCGGATTATTATTCAGCAGCTTTAAAACTTTTTTTAAATAAGCTGCAACTGCCTAAACAANACACACCTTGATTTATCCCACGTGAAATATATACTAACCAAAATTATAAAATTTTATGATAATTTAATTAGAATTTAAACATATAATAAGTATTTTTAGTGTACGATGAATGATGATTGACTTTCGTTTTTAATTGAATCCCTAAATCAAAGCCATTGAACTTATTTTCATCAATATTTTAAATATGCATACAAAATTTCATTCAAATTGATTTATTAAATCATGTATATGTAAAATTATTTACATGCCTACCACTCAATTCTTATGTATGACATATTTAATACCTAAACTTCAATTTTACAAATATGCCACCTTTCCGATGCATAAAAAGGTGTATATCATTTTTTTTAAGTAAATATATTGTTATATTTTTATCTGACATGAAAAGTATAGTTTTTTATAAATTTAAAAGTTAATGTATAGGTGTGAGATATGTGAATACATAAGAATTGTGTGGTATGTTGAATCCTTTTGATACGTAAGGTATGATTTTATTCAAGACTGCATGTAACCCGGTAAAGACCTTGTATCGTAGAGAAAAAATGGAAGAGAGAGAGAGAGAGAGAGAGAGAAACTGAGTGAGTGAGAGTGAGAGTGAGAGTGAGAGTGAGAGAGAGAGAGTGTGTGTGTGTGTGATGACTACGAGTCCTGAGATTGAACTTCAAATAATATATTGAGTTCTTATCTCCAATGCGCCAAAAAAAGTCAGGTTCGTTGGAGGTTTCCTGAGTTACAAGATTTAAGAGAGAGAGAGAGAGAGAGAGGTCAGGATTCCTTTAGCAAAAGCATCCCTCAATCTCTTTTTGGCTTTCCTTTTATACATAAAGAAGAAAAGCAATTAAATAATAAATGAGACACATTTAATATGTATGGTGCCCTCCCTCGGTATTTTGATGAAAAGATTGTGAGGTGGGTGTCAAGCATTACTCGTGCGATTCTCATCATTGGTGTTTGAATGAAAAGATTGAGTTGTAAAAGTCAGAAGATGCTTTTATAGATGGATCGACATATGTCTTTACTTTTCATGATGACTTTCTTTGATAGTTTCCATCACATTAGTGTGCTAGGTCATCCTTTTGAGAGAGAATCTATACAAAAATTTTGGCATGTGGTCTTGACTCAGCCATGTAGGCAGGTGGGCTCAATTCAGCCACTTCTGCGGGTAGGCTTAACTTAACCACTTTGACAAGTGGGCTCAATCTAGCCACTTTGACAGGTGGGCTAGATTCAACCACTTTGGCAGGTGGGAATAGTTAAACCACTTCAATAAGTGAGCTCAATTTAACCACTTTGGCAGGTGGGCACGATTCAACTACTTCAACAAGTGAGCTCAATTCAGAACAATAAGTTAAAAAATGTTTTTATAACCTTATTTGTCTATATAGTATGTAAACTCCTAATCTAGAAAAATTTACTTCTAATCATCTGAATATTTAATTTATCATTTATATAAGAAAAATGCCAGCACAAATAGTAAAAGAGATCAAACAGTTCGAAGGGACTCCACAATTTTTTATCATAATTGCATACAGAAGATTATCAAACAACCGACTAACTCAGCACACTCACCGAGATGATCAGAAGTTCCATCTAACCTGAACAACCAATTCAATGGATCGACCGCAAAATGGATCAAAGTTCAGGCGACTGACAACTAGAAGTCAAAATCAATTGTCATGCTATGTATTATATCTAATGGTGACAATTATTCATGAAAGTAGCGTACATTCAGTTATTTGTTTTAGAGAGGCAGTTATAACTACCCAAGATTAAAAAGAAAAAAAAAAGATAACAAATGTCATCTATCTAATGAGATAAAAAAAAGATAATAATATACTTATAAATCTGAGCCACTTATGATTATAAAAAAGTTGCTTTATGAATAAAGGGTTACACACTCATTTCCCCAAAATTCATATTTTCTCGTGGCTTCTCTTTTCTTTTGTGTTCTATCTCTCGAGGCATGTCTATCAAGATAAATTAGAATTTAATGTACTAAATATGGTGCGGTGAGCATGAACATGCCCAAGATGAGAAGCAAAGTACAACAAGAAATGGAGGCTAGGCGAAAAGATGTTGCTCCAATGGAATCTATGTGGACATTTATATAACAAAAAATTCAACAACAAATGCAAGAGTTACAAAACTAGATGACTGCTTGATTTAATTCCCTCCAAGAAGTAATTATGTGAATGCGAGATCACCTGCATCCCCTCAAAGAAGAGTCTCATGGAAATCAACCTCGCGGGGTTCAAATCCAAGAGGAACCACCAATTTTTTATGGTTGGAGACCAATTCTAGTAACTGTAGAATAAGAAAATTCCCAGTTCAAAAATGTTGAGTCTACACTAATGAAGAGAAACTATCCAACATAAGAGGAAGCATCCTGAGCACCATTCCCAGATGGTTTGTTCTCTCTTCATATTCAGGAAGTTTAGCCACCAACTAAACTTTGGCCTCCACATTTGGATTCCTATAAAAGGAGGAGTGATATGAATGATCATGTGGCTATTTTCGAGTCAGCAATCGGTATGGTGCAGATCAATGATGCTATGAACTTTTGTTATTTCTAACCACATTGAAGAAGACGCCACTTAGGTAGTTCAATAACTTGTCATCAGGAGTAATATTTTCTTTTGTTAAGTTCAAAAAGGTGTAAGTGGATCACTTCGCCAAGTCCAAAAATTGAAGAAGAAATCCTAGGCCCCGGTACAACTCAAGCAAGATGAGAAAAAAATTCTTCATTCTTATATCACCCACTTCTAGAAGGAAATGCTAGAAGTACAGAAGTTACTTCCAATAATCACACAGACCACCCAAACTCAATGGGTAAGGGGATATCGCTTTAAGTTCAATTTGGGTTTGTGTGAGTTCAAATCTTTGATTGAGTTATCGCTACCAAGGATATGATATTTGTCCCTCCAAACCAAAACTAGAGGCATCAAATCATCACAAAAACAAAAGGGCTGCACGAGGGGAATGTTGGAAGGTGAAGAGCGATAAAAAATCTTTCGATCATTCTAAATATGAGAATTATCAGACACCCAAAGATGATCAAAGAGGTGGTAATGATCAGAGATGCCAAGCTTGATACTACTACCAGCCACACGTGTATTTAGAGATACAAAGCATGACATCCCTTGGAGTTTTGATGGTTGAATTAGTGGAGGCCATCTAGAATATGGAATACTTCAAGAAATCAATATCAATGAGAACTGAAGCTTCCCTCTAAAATCCCAATAAATACTGCCAGTATCATTGAGAAAGCGGCCATCATGCTAAGGAATGCCGATATCTTAGAAATCTAGTGGAGGATTTGACTCGTGCCAGAAACTTAAAGGAGTTTGTAGTCATGGGAGCACATACTCAAAGGCAAGGGAACAAACCAATGGAGGATGTTTTATATAAACCTGTTTAAGCAAATTCCATAAACGTTGTTAGGATCATTCCAACAATTTTTTAGTGAGGGGGGGTGAATTATCCTGTCAAAGCCATCAGAAAAGGTTCTAATCAGAGGAAGTACTCTTTATAGGCTCCACCCAAAAGTGCATTCATTCACATATCATATTCATTGATGTGGATCTGCCATCAAAATGCAACATGTATATTGACAGTGGTGTTGTTATTTCACTTATTCACAATTATCCTGGAAATAACGACATTGATCAAAGATCTCGATAATTTTTTCTATTAAGTGATCATTTTGATGCAGTATACAGAGGCGTGCTAATCCAAACTCTTTTGGAACAATAATACATTTTTGCTTGGACAGCAGTAGAAATGCCCAAGATACCAATTGACGTGGCATGCCACCACCTTAGCATCAGGCCATTAGCCTAACGATGCAGCAAAAAATTTGATCATCAGTCAGAAACTTGGCAGGACTGATCACTGAAAAAGTGAGGAAGTTAAAGAAGATTGGTTATATCAGAGAGGTCCAGTATCCAATCTGAATCTCCAATGTGGCGATGGTTTAAAAATTGAACAAAAAATGAAAGATGTGTGTGGATTTCACAAACCCTAACAACGCCTGCCTGAAGGACAACTATCCTTTATCGAAGATAGTACACTGGTTAATGCAGCAGCCAGTTATTCAGTAATGAGTTTTCACAATGCATTCTCTAGCTACTATCACATTAAATCACATCCAACCAATGCCGAAAAAAATTCTTTTATTACTTGCGAAGAGTTTTTTTGTTTTAATGTAAAGCCTTTTAGAATTAAGAACGTTAGATCTACATTTAGCGACTTATAGATGCAATATTTTCAAATCATAATAGACACAATATTGAATTGTATGATAATGATATGTTGGTTAAGAGTCAGTCAACAGAACAACACAGTAACGACATAAAACAAACATTTTCAACTCTTAGAAAATAAAACTTGAGATTAAACCTACTAAAATGTACTTTTGGGGCTTCAACCAGAAAGTTCCTCAGTTTTCTTTTAACCCTTGAAGGCATAAATGTAAATCCAAAAAAGTAAAAGCTTTGATGGACATCTCATCCCCTCAAAAAGCAAAGTAAGTTCATAAATTGACCGATCAGATAGCTGGTCTTAGTCGTTGTATCTCAAAATCAGGTGATAAATGTGTTGCTTTCTTTAATGCACTAGGGAACAACAAGTGTTTTGAATGGTCAGAACAATGTGAACAAACGTTCTAGAGTTTGAAGAGTTCTTTTGCATCTCCACCATTATACTAAAGCCTAAAACTAAATAAAGAACACTCTGTATTGGGAGTCAGACCAGAGGCAGTTAGATCAGTGCTCATTAAAGAGAAATTGAGGAAGCAATGTTCGATCTACTTCACAGGTTGAATCCTTGAAGGAGTTGAAACTAGGTATCAAGTGATGTAAAAGTTAACATTTTCTTTGTTCGTTTCAGCTCGCAGGCTCTAATTGTACTTCTAAATGCACCCAATATGGGCCATCACCATCCATCCTTTCAAGTTCATTCCTAAGTGACCAGAACACTCCGTCAACTCCTTAAATGGGCCATGGAACTTAGAGAGTCCAATATTTTCTTTGTACCTCAAACAAAAATCAAGGTGTAGGCAATAGCCAATTTCCTAGTAGATTTTTCTGAGGCAGTGGACTTGAATGACAAAAACATAAATAATGACCAGTTATGAACCTTACACATTGATGGAGCCTCTAAATAATCATATGTAGGGCTAGGATTGGCTCTTATTAGTCTCACTGGAGAATACCTCTCTTGTTCGATTGTAGTGGAGTTCACAGTAACTAATAATTGAGCATAGTATGTGATACACCAAAAATATATGCATTTTTAGACCCATATTTTATACTTATTTTGGTGATATTGCACTTTAATGGAAGATATTTGTATGTTTTCTTGCAGGTTGTTGAATTTTAGGACTTGAAGCAAGAAGGAAGCAAAAAGGATGAAATTTGAAGCAAAAATGAAGAAGTTGAAACTTGTTCAGCGCCAACAGTGCTAGAAACAGCACTGACGACGTCGTTTGACAGAGAGCATTAAATTTAATTATAAGGCATTGGCACCGACGGCGCCAATGTCGGTTCAGCCCCGATTTCTAGAATATTTGACAAATTTGTATGCATTTTGAACAATTTTTGGAGACACCTATTGGAGAACTGACTCTAAGCTTTATTTGGGGCGAAAATTGATCAAAAAAAGTTACTCTTCCTGTCACTCCATCGCCCCAATTCAACTTCCCACACAACACATTCCTCCATTTTTCATTCCACAACCATTTAGAGTTCAAAAATTAGAAAGAACCACATGAGGTTGTATGAATGAGAATATAGTTCATATGATTGAGTGCAAATAAATAAGGAAATATTCATTGATGGGTGTAGAGTTAGAGGGCTTTAAAGTGACAGGTTAAAGCCCCCAACTTGGTTTATTGTTTTAGGTTCTGATACGAGAATGTTAGCCCTCAGGTGGAGGGAATCGAGGGAACTCTAGAGTGAGAGCTAGTATCTTCCCTGCCTAGCCGGCCTTGAGAACTATTCAAACTTTAAATTAGCCAATGTTCTTATAGCATCTCTAGTAAGTGTAAAGAATATTATTGCTCATATTTGACACAACACAATTTGCATACTTCCACAATAAAATTCCCATACTTATTACTGATTCATGATAAGAAGGAAGATATTTTTATATTAAGTGTTTTTCTTCTACAAAAAACTTTAGTTATCTTTTTAAGTTGTTACTGTTTTGTTAAAATATCAAAAATACCAAAATATTTAAATTTTAAATCTCTAAAAAAATCATTTTTAGTTTAAGTAATTATCTTTTTAAAAATAAAAAAGCTTTCTAAAAAGTGCATATTGTTTAATCTTCCCTGTGGGTTCGATATTCAGGTCTTAGTAAAAAAGTCATTTATTACTTGATAACGATACGAATACTTGCGTAGAATCTCAATATAAATATATATAAATTAAAAAATTAAATTTTTATTTTTCTTTAGGATCAAATTTTTTATTTTGTTGCAAAATAAGGAAATATAAGTAAAAAATACCATCATAACTATTTCTATACTATGCATAAGCATTAAGTTGGGATCAACGGGGAAGTCGAAAAGCACAAAGTTCATCATTCTAAATGTCCCGATATTCAAAAAAGGGGTCACAACACATCACTTCAATAGAGATATATAATAAGAAATATATTACAAATTCTTTATTTCTTAAGTGAAAAAAATAGATATTTGGGCTATTTAGAAAGAAAATATTTAACAAAAGAGTCTTCGGCCACATAAGCGGAGACATGTCCTCGTCTAAGTTTCCATTTAAGAAGTAGTCCACCACCTAGCTTGAAATAATTACCTCGATTGACCTCCTGTTGACTATAACCAACCAGTAGCTCTGTTCGAAGAGACATCACCTCATCGCAAAGAGTGTGCATTTCTCTTTCAATACTCTCAACCAGAGGTTGCAGTTCTTGAACAACGTCATTGTTAGGTCCTCTAGCTGCCCACTCAAGAGAATCCATCATTTCATCCACTCTATGTCCCTTCAACCTAGAAGACTGTTGCTTTTCACCATCCATTTCTTGGGAAGTATTGAAAAGATCATATAACATATTGATTTCATCATTGTTCAATTGTTGACCTTCTCTGGTTGGCTATTGAAACATCATTGTTGGAATTGTAGGATGACATCATCATTGGTCGACCGCATACACAAACCGGAAGCATTGATTTTTTACACTTTGGATGAAGGAACATTAGAAATCACTGTTGTACTAAGTTATTCCAAAACACAACTACCTTCTGAGTGATCAGTTAAATCTGGCAAGACTCTTCCTCAATGATTGACACAAGATCCATGAGAGGAGTTGGAGGCCCTTGATCTTTCTCACTATTGCTAGTTTTTCTGGTCGACCGACATTGGTGTCAGAGGAAGATGCAACTTGATCATTTAAGTCGATTACATGGTCCTTGCATTTCTTCTTCATCACCACCACCACCATCTTCTTCTTCGTTTTTTCGCCTACAGGAATAAAAAGATGCTGAGGTGGGAGTTGAAACTATTCATGCACCATTTGGAGCGCATCATCATCAAAATGGTCTAAAGCTCTCATGTCAGACAATGTTGCATAAGATATTGGGATGAGAATGGAAAACTACAGACACTATTTATAAAGATCTTATGAGCATAAAAATACTATGAAGCAATCATTAAACTTTGATGAGATTTATTTAACTATTTTCTTGTCATTGTTATAGTTAACAAGTAGCAAAAAAATCAAATTTAACTAATATGTATATATGAAAAATCTCATAACAAATCTTAAAAAGATCAAACGTTTCAAAGGGACTCCATGATTTTCGAAATGAATTGCGTACAGAAGATTATCAAGGGACCGACTAACTTAGCACATTTGCTCAGATGAACGATAATCTCATCGAACCTAAACGACTGGTTGAATGAGCCAACCAACATAATCAATTAGGAAATAGACTACTCACAGCTAAAAGTAAAAATCAGTTTTCTTGCCATGTAGTATATCTAATGGTCATAATTATTCATGAAAGTGGCTACGNTGAAAAAAAAGATGTTGAGGTGGGAGTTGAAACTATTCATGCACCATTTGGAGCGCCTCATCATCAAAATGGTCTAAAGCTCTCATGTCAGACAATATTGCATAAGATATTGGGATGAGAATGGAAAACTACGGACACTATTTATAAAGATCTTATGAGCATAAAAATACTATGAAGTAATCATTAAACTTTGATGAGATTTATTTAACTATTTTCTTGTCATTGTTATAGTTAACAAGTAGCAAAAAAATCAAATTTAACTAATATGTATATATGAAAAATCTCATAACAAATCTTAAAAAGATCAAACGTTTCAAAGGGACTCCATGATTTTCGAAATGAATTGCGTACAGAAGATTATCAAGGGACCAACTAACTTAGCACATTTGCTCAGATGACCGATAATCTCATTGAACCTAAACGACTGGTTGAATGAGCCAACCAACATAATCAATTAGGAAATAGACTACTGACAACTAAAAGTAAAAATCAGTTTTCTTGCCATGTAGTATATCTAATGGTCATAATTATTCATGAAAGTGGCTACGATTCATTTATTTATATTATAAAGGTAGTTATATTAACTAGCTATGATTATGAAGAAGACAAGAAATACCCTATAACCAATGAGATAAAGAGGGATAATAATGTGATTGTGAATCTGAGCCACCTAGGATTATAAATAGGGGTTGTTTTATAAATAAATGGTTAAACACTTATTTCCCCGAAATTCATATTATATTGTGGCTTCTCTTCTCTTTCATGTTCTATCTCTCGAGGCATGCCTATTAAGACAGATTGGGATTTAACATATCAAAATTATGAATACTTTTTATTACTAACTGAAATCATGGTATTCAATAGAGTTTGCACCTTAGATCAATTTAAGATCAAAGAAGAAGGACAACTAAGGATCTGTTCGAGGCGGCGATACGGTATCGCACCGCAGTTTTATCTGTTTCAGTAAACTACGTTTTGACAGCTTTCTGAAAAAGCTGTCATAGAAATCTAAGTTTTCCCACCACTCTTAGCTAGGTGCGGTGATAGCTTTCTAGTTGCGGTCTGACTTAAACTTTTTTTTTTTTTTTTTTTTTTTNGACAACTACGGATCTGTTCGAGGCGGCGATGCGGCATCGCACCGCAGTTTTATCTATTTTGGTAAACTACGTTTTGACAGCTTTCTGAAAAAGATGTCATAGAAATCTAAGTTTTCCCACCACTCTTAGCTAGGTGCGGTGATAACTTTCTAGTTGCGGTCTGACTTAATTTTTTTTTTTTTCATAATAATAATTTTTTTTTATAATAACCACCGCAGCTTTTTGAGCATCGAATTATTATTCAGCAGCTTTAAAACTTTTTTTAAATAAACTGCAACTGCCCTAAACAAACCTTAAGCTGAATTGGGCTATCTATAATCTTTTGATCATTATTTTGGATATATATACATACATATATGTATGTACACATATATACATACATATATGTATGTACACATACATCTATGTATGTATATAGACATATATGTATGTATGTATATATACATATATGTATATATATATATATATATATATATATATATATATATATATANCCTTGGGAAGTATTGAAAAGATCATATAACTGATTGATTGCATCACTGTTCAATTGTTGACTTTCTCTGGTTGGCTATTGAAACATCATTGTTGGAATTGTAGGATGAACATCATCATTGGTTGACCGCATACACAAACCGGAAGCATTGATTTTTTACACTTTGGATGAAGGAACATTAGAAATCACTGTTGTACTAAGTTATTCAAAAACATAACTACCTTCTGAGTGATCAGTTAAATCTGGCAAGACTCTTCCTCAATGATTGAAACAAGATCCATGAGAGGAGTTGGAGGCCCTTGATCTTTCTTCACTATTGCTAGTTTTTCTGGTCGACCGACATCGGTGTCAGAAGAAGATGCAACTTGATCATTTAAGTCGATTACATGGTCCTTGCATTTCTTCTTCATCACCACCACCACCATCTTCTTCTTCGTTTTTTCGCCTACATGAAAAAAAAGATGTTGAGGTGGGAGTTGAAACTATTCATGCACCATTTGGAGCGCCTCATCATCAAAATGGTCTAAAGCTCTCATGTCAGACAATATTGCATAAGATATTGGGATGAGAATGGAAAACTACGGACACTATTTATAAAGATCTTATGAGCATAAAAATACTATGAAGTAATCATTAAACTTTGATGAGATTTATTTAACTATTTTCTTGTCATTGTTATAGTTAACAAGTAGCAAAAAAATCAAATTTAACTAATATGTATATATGAAAAATCTCATAACAAATCTTAAAAAGATCAAACGTTTCAAAGGGACTCCATGATTTTCGAAATGAATTGCGTACAGAAGATTATCAAGGGACCAACTAACTTAGCACATTTGCTCAGATGA
>JXCR01142074.1:311309-343554 GCA_002079205.1 Phalaenopsis hybrid cultivar
TATATATATATATATATATATATATATATATATATATATATATATGTATGTATGTATGTTGCTTGTTGGAGAATCTGCGACAGTAGAGTTATATTAACGTCTTAGATATGTTTGATATCCAGCACACACGAAGATAGAGCTATGGTAGATGGAGAGAAAATCACAAGAATTTACATAGAAATTTTGGAAGGGAAAAAACATGGGGCCTACCTCATTTGAAATAATTCTACTATTCATATGTAAATACATTTCAAGGCATTGTCTATTCTTGAACAGTAGAAAAGAGTATTACGATAGTGGGAGAGGTTAACTTGACTTTCATTATAGCAATGGTAAATATTATTGAGGAAGTGAAAATAACTTGGTTGTTATGATGGAAGACTTAAGACAGAAATTACGTGATTGTGATATAAATTCAAGATCACTGTGTCCACTGAGTAATATTGATTCAACAACATTAATAGGATAATTAGTGAATGTTAATTTGATAATGGTGGTGCACCATGATGGCTTTAATGTTCAAGCAACGATGATCTAGTCATAGTAGTAGGGATATCGGTCGGGCGGTGGTGGTATGGTGATGATGATAGCCTGACAAAGATATCCCAACTCAATAACGACGGTGGTCTAGAGATGATGATCCAAAGATTGCAATGATGTAACATAATAATGGCGGCTATCAGATGTCAGTGATCTGGAATTGCAATGACCATAGGATAATGACCTTGCAATAATGATAGTATACCACAAGGGTGATTTGACATTGTGGAAGTTAGAAGATGGTGATCCAGCGATGATGGTATGTTGATGGTTGAGAGATGATGATCTGGTCATGTTGATACTGTAATTCAATAATGATAACTGTAGGCGATTTAGCATAGCGATGACCGAGAGATTATGATCCAACGATAGTGACGAAGTACCACTACAACAATCATGTCAAACATCAATAATTTGGCATAATGGAGGCCAGTTGATAATCTAATTATGATGGTAAAGTGGTTGCTAGAAGATGAAAATCTGATGACAGCAACTAGGAATCACAGCACCAGTGGTTGTCAGGCATCACTGATTCGACATAGCAACAACTAAGAGATGATGATCCATTAATGATGGTAGTGTTTTAGTAATGGCAATTTGGTATTAGTGACAATAGTCCAATGATAATGCTCTTACATTTGTAGTGGTGGCTCAAGGTTGGTAAGATGTTAGTGGTTTAGTGCTAGCAGCAGCCCGACGATGGTAGTCGACACAGCGTCATTAACCGAGTGTTGATAGTCTGGTGATGGTAGTCTGATGATGGTGGCAACTTTCCAATGATGGGGATCCATCTTGGGGAGAGTGGTCCAACTATGGTGTTCTTGCACTGTAGTGGTGGCCCGATGTTAGTGGGCTGACATGGTGGTTGGGGCCATGTAACAGTGGCTTGACATGGAGCAGGTAACCTTGAGATGGTGGGTTGATGGCGATGGTGATGGCTAAGTAACAAAGCTTAGGTGATGATAATGAACTTACAAGAGTGGTCACATTATGATCAAAAAATTACTGCAAAGTAAGTCGATCAATCAAGCTAGTATACAGGTCAAGTAATAATGCAGTTAAGCTACAAGAAAAAAGAATAAGAAATGTTCTGAATGATGAATCACCAATTTACTAAGTGTCTAAACCTAGTTTAGTAATAACAAAAAAGATATGGAATTTCTAGAATATTACTCAAAATTAAAAATGAAAATCACTAAGCTAAAGAACAAAGGAAATCAACAAGCAAAAAATCTTACGATTCTTCAAAAGAGATGAGACATTGATACGCCTAAAAATTACCTACATTTTCATATATATTTTATGCTCTAGTTTAATGATTTTTAATGATATTACACTTTAAAATAATGTATTTTGCATATTTTTTGTTTCAGGTACAAGAAATGAACTTTGGGAGAAAATGAAGCAAAATGGTGCAATTTGGAGTAAAAACGAGCAAGAAAGAAAATTCTGACTTGGTACATTTCGATATATCTTTCTATGCTTAATATTCTTTACATTTCTCAAATGTTTTTGAATGAATTTATACTTTAAATAAATGTTGTTTTCATACTTATTTTGTAGGAATATCTGTTAGGAGCAAAATGAGACTGAAACGGGGTGAAATGGAGCAAAACAGTGGAGTTGTTGCAGGGCAGCACAAGTTGTGCCAAATCGGTGCATGATGCGCCATTTGACAGAGAGCTCGAGCAAGATGCGCCAGAAACGAATTTTTACAGATTGAGGCGGTTTTGAACAAATTTTGCACGAATTTTCAAAAGGATGCTTGTTCTAAACACCTCTTGGAGTGATTCAATGCATTTAGACACTTTGGAAGGTTCTTTTATAAAGGGATATGTCTCTTGGATCAATGGACATGTCTTTTGAATTCAAAAGAGTAGACATTTAGATAGAATTTTGGAGGGAATTTTTAATTCTTTTTTTAGAGAGGCAGCCTTTTACAAAAGAGAGGGAAATCTAGGACCTGAAGAAAAGTTTTTTTTTTTGGTGTGTCTGATGTGTGTGTGTGTCTGTGTGTGTCTGTGTGGTGTGAGAGTAAGAGGAAGGCTTTGGAAAAGAGGGTATTTTCTTCTAGAGTTGTAAGAGGAGAGGGAAGGTGACCGATTTCTTCTTCATTGCACTTCTAGGAGAGAATTGAGTGTGATTATAAAGAGAGAAAGAGCTTAAAAGGGACTTCTAGGAATTTGCTTGGGAAGGAGTGTGAGATAAGTTGTGTTATTTTCTTTCTTTGTTTTGTAAACTTATTTTCATATATAAAATCTGTGTTTTGTCGTATACTTCTCAAAAATTCTTCTTTATCCTTCTCCATACTTTGAAATATGGTTTTGTGAAGAATTAATTTTGTTTTATATGATTTTAAATGTCAATAATTTGTGATGATTTGAACTCTGATCTTCATTTATTTTTCAATCTGGACAATTGAAATGTTAAAATATGTTAAGAAATATATGTTCTGAAAGGGTTATGATTTCTACAACATGGGGAGAATCACATTTGATTCCATGGGAGAGGATGTCGTCCATGGGGTTGAGTGCAAATAAAAAGGACAATATACTTCATTTGATGCAAAATTGGAGATTTTAAGTTGACAGATTAAAATCTCCAATTTTGGTCCAGTTGATTGAAAACTAATGCAAGATTGTTAGCTCTCAGGTGAGGGAGTAGTGGGAGCTCTGGAGTGGCAGCTAGTATCCTCCCATCCTAACCACAAAATTAGGTACCAAACTTTGGATTAGTCAGTGTTCTTTATGCACTCGAAAGAGAGTAAAGAATAGGATTGCTCATATTTAGAATAAAATAATTTTTATATATTTTCAAATGATTTTAATTTCTTCACAATCCATATACTCATTTTAAAGGGGAATGATGTTTTCTTAAATTTGAACTCTTCGTCACAAAACTTTGTTTAGTCTTAGTAAATTTAACTTTGAAGTTTCGAAATTAGTTTAGTAAACTTAGTTCTTTTAGTTACATTTATGTTAGCATTCATTAAACTTTTTTTAAATTTTTCTTTCTTACTTTAATTTTTATAGTTTGAATATTGTGATTTAAGTTATTATCCTAATAATTTTCATCTTCCAAAGCTAAGACTTTATAGTAGTAGACTAGAATTAACCTAAGGGATTTCTTACTGCGCTTCTCTGTGGGATCGATACTAGGGTTTTTAAATAAAACTCTATATTACTTGAAGTGATACGTACACTTGCGTAGAACCACTAGTGTGTAAACTCTTTTATATATTTTATATAGCATTTCTATTTTGCTTATTAAATACTTAATAAAAATTAGGTCAAGTTTTTTGTCATATTTTTTAAAGCAAAATTACTGCGTAAATTTTGGGATGGGTCAAGTTTTTGGCACTGTTACCGATAATTTAAATTGACATAAAACATGTAGAAAAATAGCACACACTAGGGATGCATCAAGTTTTTAGCGTCGTTGTCGGGGAAGCTTCTGTAAGAACTTTAGGATAATTTTAGTTAAACCTGTAAGACTTTGATTTGGAATTTATAGTATTATTATACAAATATTTTGTGTTTATTTTAAATAAAATAAAAAATACCAAAAATATTTTTGATATTTGTTCTATTAGCTAAGTCTTTAGATATTTTGGAGTTATGAGGTTCAATTTGAGAGATTTGGACTTAAGTGTAAATTTGGGGATTTTGGCCTAGGTTAGATTTGGGTGAGATTTAAGGCTAAGCTAAGGCCACTTAAAAGTTAAATTTGATCTAAAGGAATGTTATAAGGAATTTTGAATTCAAAATTGGGGAAATTGAATAGACTAAGGGGTTTAATTTGGGGAAATTGGATATGTGGTCAAAATGGGCATTTTGGGTGGGCTTGGAATTTAGGTTTGAAATTCGTTTCATATGACCTTAAGTTTGGTTTAAATCAAGATTAGATATGATGAATTTGAGTTTAGAATTGAAATTGGGTGAGATTCAAGTCAAATTGGTGGAAATTGGGGGTGAATTGGGGAATTTGGGCCTTTAAGGTCAATTTGGGAATTTTGGTCCAAAGGGGTCAATTTGGACAAATTGGACTCAATTGAGTGGTTCAAATTGATTTTGGGGACATTTGGAGTGATTTTGAGGACATTTGGAGTGATTTTTGAAATTTTTGGGGTATGAAGGGCATTTTGGTAATTTTGGCAATTTTGAAAATTTTGAGTTATTTTGGTCAATTTGAGTGATTTGGAATGGTTTGAGATGATTTTTGAAGAAATTGTAAGAATTTGGGTAATTTTGGGGATTTTTGGAAAATTTGAACATTTTGGTCAATTTAAGTGACTTGGAATGGTTTGAGATGATTTTTGAAGAAATTTTAAGAATTTGGGTGATTTTGAGGATTTTAGAAAATTTAGGGTGTTTTGAGAAAGTTTTAGAGGTAAAAGGCTAAAATTGGGTTTTTAGGTAAAATTGGGGATCAAAGGATGTCAGTCATGAAATTACCCTTCATGAGCCATAAGACCAAGGGAAACCCCACTTTGGATCCTTCATGTGTTAGTCTTAGCCAAATCCTAGCCTAGGTCTAATGGTTTAGGGGAGCATCCACATGAGTTTCAAAAAAGAGTAAGGGATCAACTAAGCATATTTGGTTAAGGGTTAAGGTTTTGAGTGTAACTGAAGGGTATCAAGTGTATGTGTGTGTGAAACTGACCAAGACCACATCACCCAGGGTCAACCCATAAGCAAAACAATCCTATGGGGATCCCTCTTTTTCACCCCCATATTGGATCAAGTTATTAAGTGCTAGAGGTTAAATCCAACATGTGGAAGATAGGAAAAAAAGAGTTTTAGAATTTCTAAATGTGAGGGTGTCATCACTAGTCCTCCAGGATAGTCAACAAGAAAGTCCTATGGCTAGATCCTAGGCTTCTAAGGAAGAGAGTAGACCTCAATCAAAAGTGAGGTCAACACCTCATTACATGTTTCTACCTGCCTGGTGACTTGAAACATGTGCCTGTACCATATTTCTAATACATGACTCTCTCAAGGGACTCTAAAATATATATAGGAAAGGTAAAATAAGACTTAAGTTAAATGAAAATAAGGTTATTATATAAATTTACCTTCATGCAATGCATTTGAGCCAATTATAGTAGGAGGAGCTTAGAAGCACCTGTAGAAAAGAGTTAGTCATTCAAATCATTACTTGCTCCTCCCTATTATACGTGTGTGTGTGTGTGTGTGTTTCGGACATGGATTTTTATAAGAAGACCACTCCCGATAAAATAATGTGCATGTCTCACATTTAGTAAACACGTATGTTTTAATGGGGTTATTATCTCTGACCCCATTATAAGCATCCAAAGATTCCAAGAGTTACAAGTTTTGAAAAACTTAAGTTTTAAAAGGCTGACCTTACATATGGTCTAAGATAGAGATGCAAGTAGCTTAAAAGTATATTTTAAAAATATGATGCACAAAGTAATAAAAATATATAATTTTTAATACTTTTAAAATATGTCTTAGGAAGAAAAATATTAGTGAAACCTATTAGACCCCTTGACACCTTCACAAAACATGAGCATTCTGGTTACAGTGTGATAGCAAGTATTGCCCACCAAGACGTCCTCACTGGCAATACTAACTTCTGCATCATGACTAATAGGGAGTCACTCGGTTAACAAGTTAAATTCATCATCAAAATGATCAGGAATGCACATCTGAATGCAAAGCGATCCGGTGCATATTGATTGCCTCCTTGAAGCTGAAGCAATCGCGAGATAACAAGAATTCATCACAAGTATACGGTGGTAAATACTAGCAATGAATATGTTGACAGTCTAAAGATGCACATGCAAGGGATGACAGACAAGCGGTATCGTGATTAGCCGCCTAGAGTATAAGATGCCGATAGGGAGAATTACACATTGCCCCAATAATGAATAAACACACTTGCAAATGACAGACACATACAAAGTATGGTGCACCATGTAAGCAATTAAGCAGACACATGCCTCAAGCAAGAAACATGCTCATGACAATGTGGGATGTTGTTGCAAAGAAAGTGGGCAACACGACTCATGTGCCAAACAAGTTCAGAGATCGAGGAGCCTGACCCGAGCTCGGTGAGAGCCGTGTACCCAAAAAAGATGCATATGACCATCCGAAGCGGTACTGTGAGCTAAAAGAGTGTGTGAGGAGCAATGACTCAAAAAGATGAGTGTGTGAGGAGCAGTGACTCAGAAGTGGTTGAATATGCAAGGAGGCGGTGACTCAGAAGTGAGTGTACTGAGAAAGTAGTGACTCGAAAGCAAGTGTGCCAAGGAGAAAGTGACTCAGAAGAGAGTGTGTCGAGGAGGTAATGACTTAGAAGGGAGTCACATGAGTGTCAGGGTTCTGCATGCAAGGAGTATTAACTCCAAAAAAAATAAGTGAGTGTCAAGGGTGAGTGTGCAAGGAGTAATGACTCAGAAAGTTCATATGATTATTTAAGGCGGTGTCATAGAATGTTAAGTGATGAAATTCTCATTACTAGAAAAGCACACCATAGGTAGGCTTGGTGTACAAGTTGTCCCCGAGGAGGACATAAGTGTGTCTAATGATGAGTGTGCAAGAGCAGTGACTTGAGTGTAAACCAAAAAACTATGAAATGAAAACATACAACTTGTTATGCAAGCAAAAATGTATGAGAGCACTAATGTGAGTGAAAACACTAGTGACGTTGGGCACCATAACATAAAAATGTCTTGGAGATATGCATGAAGGGTCCTGCCAAGGAGGGGAATAGCTGTTCACTACAAGCATATGAGGCATAGTTCATGGATGCACAACTAGGGTGTGTTGTGTGAATGCACTCTTACAAGTAGGATGAAACAATCATGCAATGATGCAACATTCAAATCGAGTAAATTTACACGATCAAAATTGTGGTGGTCGATCAATCAAGATGATAAAAAAGGTTGATCGAGTCGATCGGGATGGTAGCAGTCGATCAGTTGTGTTGATGAAAGTGGTTTATCGAGCTAGTGTGGGCGATCAATAAATGAAGAATGATTGATTGAAATGATCAGATCTATAATGGTTGATCAGTGGATTTGATGAAGGTGGTCTATTAGATCAATATGGGTGATCGATCGATGGAAAACCGGTCTGTCAAATCAATTGAGCTGGTGGTGGTTGATCGGTCAAGCCAATGACATGAACAAAATCAATATTTTCATTGCACATTTTTTAAATTCATGTTATACACACCAATGCAAATGCAAATGCATGTATGAAATAATGGCTAGTCAATTTCGATAATAGAGTCAGGCTCGTTCTAACAACCTCACGAGGTTCTAAGGTACGATGGTAAGAAAATTTAATAGTTAATTACCATGTAGAATGACAATTAACTATGTTCATTTACCTAGTGTGTAGCAAAGGTTTTAAAGAAAAGAAAATCCTTCACAATCTAAGGAATAGTGAAATTCACAAGAATTTCTATTCTTTAGACCTCCAAGAAAATTTAATTCTTCCTATCCAAAGAATAAAATTGTTGGCACAAATGAAGGACTGCCGAAATCTGAATTTGGGGGTTAGCAAAACTAGAATCCAATAGGTCGCTCATAGATTTGCGAAGGAGAATGCAAAGCTCCTAACGCTAAGGGGCTTCCTCTAGGCACAACAATCCTAACCAAAATTCTCTAACACTATTATAGGGGGCTTATTAGGGATGAAAGAATGAAATTTCAAGGAAATCTCACCGTCGTGATAGTTAAGGATGTGTTCTCTTTGACTATCCACGCTACGACTTTGGTGGGAAGAAGCTCTCCTTGTCACAAAGAGAGATGAAGCTCTTCTGTTCCCTTAGGGGAGATGAAGTTCTCCTATCCATTGCAATGTAGCTCCCCAAGCAAAGCTCCTCACACACTCAAGGCAAGTGGTGGAGCTAGCAGAAGAGAATGAAGAAAAAGAGTTTTTAGTGGAAGGAAAAGAAGAAGATGAAGAAGAAGGGGCTGTGGTGAGCAAGACCTTCTTCTTACCTTTCTCTCAGGCTCCTCATCTCCAAGACTCTAAGAAAATCTTCTAGCTATAAGGAAGAAGATGAAGAACCAAAAAGTTCTCTCTCACACAAGTTCCGGGGAACTCCAAACCCAAAAATGGGGGTGAGGATGAGGCTACCTTGGTTACTTCTCCATTTTTCATAAGAAAACATTCTTCTTCCTCTTCCACGAGCTCGAAGTGTCTAGAATATGGAGATATGTCCACCATTTCCTTTCCCCATCTGTAAATTTTGTGAATATTACTAAGAAAAATCACTTTAGGCCGCATAAAACATGTTCTGGGTGAGATTAAAAAGAGATTCTAAGGATAAAAATTGGATATACAGATGAACAGACGTGGTCACGCCGAAACCCCAATGTAATTGCATATGAGCTCTCTGTTTGGGAGGCATGGTCACATTCAAGCATGGTAACAACACCTTGAGTCTTTAGGCACCTTTCAAGATCTTTTGGTGTGGACACGTCACAATTTGAGCATGGTCACACCACGGATTAAGCGTGGCCACACCCAATCTAGGCTTGGTCATGCCAAACCCCAAAAGATTCAGGCTTTCAAAAAAGTCCATCAAAGGGAATTTTCAAGCCAAATGAGAACCTCGAAGGACTATATATGAGCAAGCTATGATCCAATGACTTTGTCGGCACTATTTTGGTTAAGGAGTTGCCCGTTAGAAACTGTCGGTTGTTAGAATCGAAATCTCGTCACCCACTTTGGAAGGATGTTTAATTTATATATATATATATATATATATATTNTCTTCCATAGTTTAAATGAAAGAACATTATACCTCAAACTCTATATCTATTCTGAAAGATAAACACAAGACTTGAGGGTGAGGCTCGATCAAATAAACGGGGAAATATATGACATCCATTTGGTCTGTGAAAACCATTTTATTTATAAGCCGACAATTCCCCTATTTAATACGAGGAATTAAATAGAATTTATATTAAGCTGGGTTCAGAAATGCTTCCTATAAGGGCAAACCCCTATTGTTCATTACATTCTAGATAACCAAAGTCACCTAAGAAAACTCTCGATAAAAATCAGGGGATATTATCTTCAAAGAGGTCAAAGGATTAGTAATTTTCAACGAGATCGTACAAAGAGGTGTGAAAAAGGAATGACTCAAATTTAGAATATTTTATTTTTGGAATCCAAATGAGGAAGAACTGGGGGATGTCACAGATCCTGAGAAGAACCTCGGTGACTTACCAAACTATCCTACTGTTTAGCTTCAATTTTGGAGATTAGAATTATTGAATGTTTCATCCTGCTAATTTTATTAATTAGGGCTTATATCCGTGTGAAAAGATCACAAATAACCTGGAAGATATGAGTATTTAGGTCGTAACAAACAACAAACTCAGAATCCTAAGGCTAGTTAGGGCTTATATTGTAGAGCAGGGCTATACAAAGGCCTAAAGATAAGTTAAGGATTTATGTTGCATAAGCCAACAACCTCGAAATCCTATGGATAGTTGTTTAATTCTAAGGAAAGATATTCTTTTGTAGATCCTCTTGATGTTGAAGATGGTCGTGCTGCCCACAGTGCTAGCTTCAAGCTCCTCATCGTGACGAGTTTAAGTTTTATAATGTGTCAGGTTATGATGTCAAATCAAGTGTCTCTATGGTTATGGTTCTTTAAATATTATGGGGGCATATTAAAGTTGATTAGAGAGACACTGGTTAGGATCCTATAGTTCCTTCATTCTGGTACCACTATTTTTTATTGGATTCACTTAGTCCAAATGAATTTAATAAACTCAACTTAATGAGTTCCATACTTTCATTTAGACTGTGAGAAATCTCGTTAGCAACCGTAGGTTACATCATCCGAGGGATTTCTGATCATCCAATAGAGACGTCTTAATTTAGTTGCAATTGTTGTTTTGTGATGTTTGTGATTAAATTTTGAGTGAATGTTGTGGCGGTGAATTTTTATCTTGATTGATTTTAGTTTTGGTTTTAGTTTCAATTTTGTGGCTATTCTAAAGGTTTTAGTTTTCATGTAGGATGACATCGTTGTTTAACATGCAAATTTGAAATAAAAAAGGAACAAAAATGTAAATGCATTAATTTAAAAGCATACCTGGTGAGTCTTCTCGTTCCTCCGCCTCAAACTTCAGTACTTTGCAAGGCATATATATATATATATATATATATATATAATTTTGCAGGAATTAAAACATGCTTATAAAAAAAGTAGGAAGTACAAACTTAAAGTGTGCCTACCAAATCCTATGTCATAACTTAGTGTATTTAAATTTTAAGGATGACTCCATTAAGCAAATTATAATAAGCTCACATGTTCTTCAAGATTTCCAAAGGATTATGAAGAAGTCTCGGGTAATACCCTAGACATTTCATAGTCTCTGGATTTATCTAGAGTTCATTTTTGCCTTATTATATTTACTATATATTTCATCAAGTCAATACCCTTATGCTCAATGAATTATGATGTTTTGATTATTATCACTTAATATCTCACTTATGAATTATACGGGTAAAGACACTTGGGGGCAACTTGACTTAATTAAGGAATTTAATTAATTTGAGTTTAGAGATGGACTTGTAGTTTTTTGAAAGGTTTTAAATTAATTGTAAGTTTTTTTCTAAACCTCATGAGACAAAATTTTGATTAAACATAGTTCACTACTAAGCCCTTAAGATTTAATGGGTAGATTTGTGATTATAAGCAAAATGGTTTTCAATATTTATATTCTTAATCCTTACAATGAATTATAAATCATCTCAAAACCATTAGTTGGGGGTTTTAAAGTCAGTTAATTATGATCTTCTAAAATCNTGCAGGAATTAAAACATGCTTATAGAAAAAGTAGGAAGTACAAACTCAAAGTGTGCCTACCAAATCCTATGTCATAACTTGGTGTATTTAAATTTTAAGGATGATTCCATTAAGCAAATTATAATAAGCTCACATGTCCTTCAAGATTTCCAAAGGATTATAAAGAAGTCTCGGGTAATACCCTAGGCATTTCATAGTCCCTAGATTTATTTAGAGTTCATTTTGTCCTTATTATATTTACTATATATTTCATCAAGTCAATACCCTTATGCTCAATGAATTATGATGTTTGATTATTATCATTTGATATCTCACTTATGAATTATACGGGTAAAAACACTTGAGGGCAACTTAACTTAATTAAGGAATTTAATTAATTTGAGTTTAGAGATGGACTTGTAGTTTTTTGAAAGGTTTTAAATTAATTGTAAGTTTTTTTCTAAACCTCATGAGACAAAATTTTGATTAAACATAGTTCACTACTAAGCCCTTAAGATTTAATGGGTAGATTTGTGATTATAAGCAAAATGGTTTTCAATATTCCTTATAATGAATTATAAATCATCTCAAAACCATTAGTTGGGGGTTTTAAAGTCAGTTAATTATGATCTTCTAAAATCAAACCTCTCACCGTAATATCTCCCTATTTAAATATTCTTCTAAATTTCATTAATTTGAAAAATTATGAATTTATCCTTTATGAAATTCAAAGTGAGGTTGGTTTCTACCACTTATCCATTTTTCTGTTTCAATCATCAAGACATGTTATTTTAAGATCATTTATTGCCCATTTACCCTCTTGATTAGGCCTAAATATTAATTAAGCCTTAAATTCAAAAATTACCCTTTTGCCCCTAAGGCCTTTACACCCTATAATTCATTAAATTGAATTCAAATGATTTGAAAATTTTATGTTACCCCACTCATGGGTTAATTAAAACATCCGAGGAGAAAATGTGGTTTTTCTGAATTTATTTAATTTTTATAATCAATTATAATATAAAAATAGGGATTTTAAATGAAAATTTAATAACTCAACCAGCCTAAAACTTAATCCTTATAAAAATTATTGGAGGTTCACCTAGGTAAGAGGACCATGTGGATCAATTTTCATGATTTTTAGAGCTTTAATTTAATTATTATAATTATTTGTTTGTTTTGAGTATTAATCAAATATAAAATAATATTTAAATAGAAAATTAAGTTTTATATTTTTATTAAATCTCCTTAAGTCCAAAAACCCATAGAAATAAATTTCATATTTTTATGGCTTATATTTTAATTATTAAAATAAATTTAGTGAAAAATTAGATAAAATTCATTGTTAGCCTTTAGAAATTAATATCTTAATTTAGAAAATTGGGAAAATTATTTTAATTGGTTCTNATTTATGAAATTCAAAGTGAGGTTGGTTTCTATCACTTATCCCTTTTTATGTTTCAATCATCAAGAAATGTTATTTTAAGATCATTTATTGCCCATTTACCCTCTTGATTAGGCCTAAATATTAATTAAGCCTTATATTCCAAAATTACCCTTAACACCCTATAATTCATTAAATTGAATTCAAATGATTTAAAAATTTTATGTTACCCCACTCATGGGTTAATTAAACATCTGAGGAGAAAATGTGGTTTTTTTGAATTTATTTAATTTTTATAATCAATTATAATACAAAAATAGGGATTTTAAATGAAAATTTAATAACTCAACCAACCTAAAACTTATATCCTTAAAAAAATTATTGGAGGTTCACCTAGGTAAGAGGACCATGTGGACCAATTTTCATGATTTTTAGAGCTTTAATTTAATTATTATAGTTATTTGTTTGTTTTAAGTATTAATTAAATATAAAATAATATTTAAATAGAAAATTAAGTTTTATATTTTAATTAAATCTCCTTTAAGTCCAAAAACCCATAGAAATAAATTTCATATTTTTATGGCTTATATTTTAATTATTAAAATAAATTTAGTGAAAAATTAGATAAAATTCATTGTTAGCCTTTAGAAATTAATATCTTAATTTAGAAAATTGGGAAAATTATTTTAATTGGTTCTATAAGATAAGCAAGTCAAATGTGACATTTAGTGTGTTTTTACAATTTTGTGATTTTTATGATTTTTAATTAATTTTATTTAATTTAAATGTTTGAAAATAGCTTAAGAATGAAATATTTATTTTAATTCCAATTTTATTTTTCATAAGTTCCTCTGATCATAAGGAGCTCTCAAAACCAATTTAGTGATTTTTTGAATTTTATTTTAATTATTATAATTATATTAATGCCAAAAAAATGATTTCAATTAATTAATTCATTTGAGTGGCCAAATTAACTCCAATTGACTTGAAATTTTTATGGGGAGCTCCTTTGACATTAGATTACAGTGGAGAATAATTTCTGTTCCATTTACCTTTATATTTATTCCAAATTAATTTTCTCTTCCTTTTAGGGTTGGTGACAATTAGGGTTATTTTTAATGGGTTAAACCAAGTTATATTTTTCCTAGGGTCCTCTGACCATAGTGAACCTAACAAAATAAGTTTTGTATTTTCTTATGATTATTTTAATTATTATACTTTTTATATCAAAACAGAGGCTATTTACTTGAAAATTAGGTATCCATGCTTAAAGGTCTCCCCTAACCTTGGAAAAATCAGAAAGGGCATCCCCATAACATGTAGAATCAAAGCCCCAAAGATCAATTTATGGTGAAATGTCTATGTTAATGGAGAATCAAAACAAGGAAAACACCATTTAATTAATTAAAAAAAATATACATCAAATGGACATGAAAATATTTCCACATTGTTCTCCTATATTTACTGAGCAAGAGGGTATTTTTATTTTATTTCTATGATTTTTCTTCACAAAGTTATGCATTTTTGAATTTATGAGCATTAAATAAATAAGAAAAATATCCTATTTTTCTACTTAAGTGATGCGGCACCAGCGCATCTTAGGCGTCTCCGAACTTTACACTCAGAGTCTTCTGATTCGGCGCCACCGTCCATGCCAGTTGCCACGCGTCCCGCAGTTCTGCTCCATCTCCTCATCCGACGCGATCAAAGCCGTCCTTGCAATACACGCGCGATCCAACAATGCGTGGTCATCGTCCCCAAAGCATCAAGCCCGCAAATAGTCCATTTTCTAGGGTTAATATCTCGCTCGATACTCAACCAAATTAAGCGAGGTTTGTTCCTATTCACTTGTCTTGACTAGAAGAACATGTCTATACAGTTAATCAACCCTTAAATCAACTTTATGCACATGGAGAATCAAATGAAGCTTGATTTAGGGTTAACTTTCAATACCTTGGTCCAAGAGGGGAAGCCTCGATTAGATGCTTGTGGAAGCTTCGTGGGGGTCCCAAGAGCCTAGGAATTGAGCCTCAAGCAGTGGTGAATCACGTATATATGAATTCAACCAAGGCCAAATTAGGGGTCCGATCAAAGTCCAACTTAGGGTGCTCTGGTGATGGGGCTTCTATGGGGGATCTTCCTCTCTCACTGTGCGGATGGTGTGGGTGCAATTAATTTGAATTTGGTGGAGGTTTAGTGAGTGTCCTATTTTGGCCTTGGATTTGAGCTCCAAAATTGTGCTCGAGCAGTGGATTTGGGTGGCTAGGGATGATTGGGTTGAACTCAAGAGGTTTTAAGGAAGCTCTGGAAGCAATTTGACAGAGTCTCCCTAAGGAATTTCAAGTTGTCCCCCTTTTATCATGGAGGGGAAGTTTAAATAGATGGTGCAGGAGAGGCCACCAAGGGCAATTGATGGGTGCCTTAGGTTTCTTATGTGGATGCCAACAATGTGCAAAATTCCAATTAGGATGAGCCAACTTGGATGGATTCAATTTTGAGTTTTGTCCTAGGTGGAGCTTTTGATTTTGGGTTTTCCGGCCACCAAGGTGGCTGGTTGGCCAGGGAGGGGTCACCATCTGACTCAGGGAGGTCAAGGCTTGGTCTTGGTGAAGTCAATTAGGGTTGGCCATGTGTAAAGGTATGGGATTGAAATAGTATGGGAAAAGGGCTATTTTGGGTCAATTTGGGTCAAATCAAGGTTTGGGGCTGGGTTCACCCCTCAAGGCTGGTTTGGGTGCTGACGGAAATCAGGAGGCTCAGCTTAATCAACATGTTGAAGTCTCTATCCAAGGAGATTTGGCTAAACATGGGTTAGAGTGATTCATGAGAGGGGTTAAAATAATCTTAAGGATATTTGAAAGTGGTTTAGCCTCTTTCCAATAATAGCTTGATGATGTGGCATGACTCTCATGACTTATCTATGGCTTGGGAGTGGCTCCATGGCTCGTCCTTGGCTTGGTCAACTTTCATGAGGAGGGATTTTTTGAATTTATGAAATATTTTGGTGGACTTTAGCATGATTCTTGATTTAGAATGATTTGATTTTGGATTTAAGACCTTAGGAATGATTTTAATCAAATGGATGATGAAGGGAAATAATTATCATGTGGGCTTTGGACTTGGGCTTTTGGAATTAAGTATAGCGGACTTTGGGCTTTTAAAAAGGAAATTGAATTTGGGCTAATATTTAGGATAATTGAATGTTGAGTTTGGTGTAGTAATATGTCATGAGGGATTTGTCAAGATTTCAAGTGATTTTGAGTGGAATTGATGGGCTAATTTGGTGGATTTAGACATATAATCAAAATTGGGCCTTCTTGATTTGAATGAAATTGGGCTTAAATTTTGTTTAGAATGGAATTTGGGATGCTAAATTTTGGTTTGGAATTGAAATTGGGCATGATTGGGGTCAATTGGGCCAAAATTGGGGTTAATTTGGGGACATTTGGGCCTTTAACGACAAATTGAGGCTTTTGGTCAAATTGGACTAATTTGGTCAAATTGGGTCAAATTGATGATAAAAAATTGAAAATGGGAATATTATGGATGATTTCGGAATTTTTGGGAAATTTTAGAATTTTTCGAATTTTTAGGTCTTGAGGAGTATTTAGTAATTTTGGGCAATTTTTGGGGGTTTTTAGGAATTTGGTAGTTTTGTGAATTTTGGTCAATTTAGGTAGTGGTGAGGGGTTTGAGATGATTTTTGGAAAGATTTGGGTATTTTGGATAATCTTGGGATTTTTGGCAAAAATTAGGGTTATAGGTGTATTTTGGTAATTTGGTGGTTTTGAGCCAAAAATGGGCCAATAAGCCATGAAGCCATACCAAACCAATAGGAGCCATATGAGGACTCATTTTGGATTCTCAATGTGCTGGTTCTAACCCTCTTAGCCAAAAAAAACTAGGGGTATAGGTTCATTCATATGAGCTTTCCAAAAGGAGTAGGAGGCCAACTTATGGGATCTTAGGGCTTAGGGTATGTGAGAGAGTGTAGTGTGTGCAAGTTAGCCCCATCAAAACCAGATCATCTAGGGATATTCCTAAGGTCTGACCATCCTATGGGGGACTCCCCTTGAGCTCCTCCATATTGACCACACCTACTAAGTGCTAGAGGTTAAGTCCAACAAGTGGAACTTCAAGTTGAGCAAAGAAGGGTTTAAAATTTATAATGGTGAGGGTTCCTTTTCTAGTCCTCTAGGAATAGTCAACAAGAAAGTCCTATAGCTAGACCCTGAGCTACTAAAGAGAAAAAAATTAGACCTCAACGAAAAATGAGGTCAATAGACTTATATGTAGGTCATAAGCACAACTCAAGAGCTCAAAAAAAGGCTTTGTATGCGTGTCATTGAGTAAAAATAATTTCAACATGAAATCCGCTAGGTGGACTTTAGGTTTTCAATGTACTAACACGTGCGAAGTAATTTATCAATGTTTTGTGCTATGATAATATATGTAATATCAAGATATAGTCTTATGACACAAAAATAAATAGCAAGGTGGAAGACACTAGAAGTATATGCCATCTTGGTGATGGTTTCTTCAGAGCACGACTATGGTGGTGGAGACACCATCTTATTAGGTTTGAGGCGCTTGCTCAAAGGCTCTATGTATTCCTTGAGTCATAGTAGGCTATTTATGATCTTTATACGATCTTATATCATTTAGAAAGAATGTTTCGTACGTGTTACATAAAAATTGATGCCAACAAAAGACCCCTAACTAACATGTTGCGCTATTAAGGTGCAATGCACTTGTTGACAACATACTATTTTTTATCAAACCAAGACTAGTTGAATTACTAGCCTGACTTGGTTGACTAAACTGCTTTGGAGGATTGATTAAACAACTAAACAGGCTATCCAGTTGTGGCACTCTACTTCTAGTGGTTAACAACTCAATTGAAAGGGGAATGATTCCAAACATGCCAAGCATGATGGTCACGAAGGCATGATCTGAAGGATGGGTTCAGAAGCTGCATGGGTATGACCCAAAATAAAATCAGTTCAGAGGCCACAAGAGGGTATGATTCAAAGAATGAGTATAGAGGTCACAATGACATAACCCAAAAATGAGTTCGGAGACCAAGGGGGCATGACTCGACAGATGGGTTCAGAGGCCATAAGGGCATAACCTAAAAATGAGTTCAGTGGTTGATACCCTTCCAAGTTCATATGCACTTGAACACTGGAGTCTCATGGAAGTATATGTGTCGTATCATTATCATTAGATTTATGAGAAGGGAGCAAGACAATTTAACTTAAGAGACGTTCTAGCTTACTAAGTTTTGTTCTTTAGCCTAGAAATAAAGTTAATTTTTGTACGACTACTAGTCCTACCGAATTACTAATAATCTTTTTGGTTTACTCTTAAAGCAATTCTATTAAATATAATTAAATTGGTAAAAATCAAGATATAAAACTATTCTCTCTTGCAATGATCTAAGTGGTGCGCAGGAACAAAATACTTTGAATTGCAAATGCGGCTTGTGATAATTAGGAGCAATTTTCTTCCTCACCCTCTTTTGAGTGGATAAAAAAGTTTGGTTAAACTAGTTTTAATTCCTTAAACCCCAATTTGAACCTGTCAAAGATTATTTCCCTATCTATTTGCATCATATTTTGGACTACTTTTCTTTCACCCACTAGTTTAATGTGAATATTGTAATTGTTCCTCCATAGCTTTCCCGAGTCATTATAGATCACAACGAATTTTAACTAAGCACTTGGCCAGAATGAAAAGTAAATTAGGTCTTGAAGAATACTCATCACATAAAAAAGTAAAAATCAATTTTAAAAACATTACACTATTCCTATACAACCTACTTATTCATCACAAGAGAAAGGTAAAAAAGACCTGCTTACAATGCATGAAGGAAACAATACAAATCATCCTTTTAAACAAAGCAAATGCACTAGATTTGTGTTTACAAAAAATATAAGATGAAATAGAAAACAATGCATAGCTTTTCTCTTGCAAAATTGATGAAAACTCCTTGAAAAACGATCTCCAAATACTTTTTGNTTCTATAAGATAAGCAAGTCAAATGTGACATTTAGTGTGTTTTTACAATTTTGTGATTTTTATGATTTTTAATTAATTTTATTTAATTTAAATGTTTGAAAATAGCTTAAGAATGAAATATTTATTTTAATTCCAATTTTATTTTTCATAAGTTCCTCTGATCATAAGGAGCTCTCAAAACCANCTCTATATGACAAGCAAGTCAAATGTGACATTTTAGTGTGTTTTTACAATTTTGTGATTTTTGTGATTTTTAATTAATTTTAATTAATTTAAATGTTTGAAAATAGCTTAATAATGAAATATTTATTTTAATTCCAATTTTATTTTTCATAAGTTCCTCTGATCATAAGGAGCTCTCAAAACCAATTTAGTGATTTTTTGAATTTTATTTTAATTATTATAATTATATTAATGCCAAAAAAATGATTTCACTTAATTAATTCATTTGAGTGGTCAAATTAACTCCAATTGACTTGAAATTTTTATGGGGAGCTCNATTAATTAATTCATTTGAGTGGCCAAATTAACTCCAATTGACTTGAAATTTTTATGGGGAGCTCCTTTGACATTAGATTACAGTGGAGAATAATTTCTGTTCCATTTACCTTTATATTTATTCCAAATTAATTTTCTCTTCCTTTTAGGGTTGGTGACAATTAGGGTTATTTTTAATGGGTTAAACCAAGTTATATTTTTCCTAGGGTCCTCTGACCATAGTGAACCTAACAAAATAAGTTTTGTATTTTCTTATGATTATTTTAATTATTATACTTTTTATATCAAAACAGAGGCTATTTACTTGAAAATTAGGTATCCATGCTTAAAGGTCTCCCCTAACCTTGGAAAAATCAGAAAGGGCATCCCCATAACATGTAGAATCAAAGCCCCAAAGATCAATTTATGGTGAAATGTCTATGTTAATGGAGAATCAAAACAAGGAAAACACCATTTAATTAATTAAAAAAAATATACATCAAATGGACATGAAAATATTTCCACATTGTTCTCCTATATTTACTGAGCAAGAGGGTATTTTTATTTTATTTCTATGATTTTTCTTCACAAAGTTATGCATTTTTGAATTTATGAGCATTAAATAAATAAGAAAAATATCCTATTTTTCTACTTAAGTGATGCGGCACCAGCGCATCTTAGGCGTCTCCGAACTTTACACTCAGAGTCTTCTGATTCGGCGCCACCGTCCATGCCAGTTGCCACGCGTCCCGCAGTTCTGCTCCATCTCCTCATCCGACGCGATCAAAGCCGTCCTTGCAATACACGCGCGATCCAACAATGCGTGGTCATCGTCCCCAAAGCATCAAGCCCGCAAATAGTCCATTTTCTAGGGTTAATATCTCGCTCGATACTCAACCAAATTAAGCGAGGTTTGTTCCTATTCACTTGTCTTGACTAGAAGAACATGTCTATACAGTTAATCAACCCTTAAATCAACTTTATGCACATGGAGAATCAAATGAAGCTTGATTTAGGGTTAACTTTCAATACCTTGGTCCAAGAGGGGAAGCCTCGATTAGATGCTTGTGGAAGCTTCGTGGGGGTCCCAAGAGCCTAGGAATTGAGCCTCAAGCAGTGGTGAATCACGTATATATGAATTCAACCAAGGCCAAATTAGGGGTCCGATCAAAGTCCAACTTAGGGTGCTCTGGTGATGGGGCTTCTATGGGGGATCTTCCTCTCTCACTGTGCGGATGGTGTGGGTGCAATTAATTTGAATTTGGTGGAGGTTTAGTGAGTGTCCTATTTTGGCCTTGGATTTGAGCTCCAAAATTGTGCTCGAGCAGTGGATTTGGGTGGCTAGGGATGATTGGGTTGAACTCAAGAGGTTTTAAGGAAGCTCTGGAAGCAATTTGACAGAGTCTCCCTAAGGAATTTCAAGTTGTCCCCCTTTTATCATGGAGGGGAAGTTTAAATAGATGGTGCAGGAGAGGCCACCAAGGGCAATTGATGGGTGCCTTAGGTTTCTTATGTGGATGCCAACAATGTGCAAAATTCCAATTAGGATGAGCCAACTTGGATGGATTCAATTTTGAGTTTTGTCCTAGGTGGAGCTTTTGATTTTGGGTTTTCCGGCCACCAAGGTGGCTGGTTGGCCAGGGAGGGGTCACCATCTGACTCAGGGAGGTCAAGGCTTGGTCTTGGTGAAGTCAATTAGGGTTGGCCATGTGTAAAGGTATGGGATTGAAATAGTATGGGAAAAGGGCTATTTTGGGTCAATTTGGGTCAAATCAAGGTTTGGGGCTGGGTTCACCCCTCAAGGCTGGTTTGGGTGCTGACGGAAATCAGGAGGCTCAGCTTAATCAACATGTTGAAGTCTCTATCCAAGGAGATTTGGCTAAACATGGGTTAGAGTGATTCATGAGAGGGGTTAAAATAATCTTAAGGATATTTGAAAGTGGTTTAGCCTCTTTCCAATAATAGCTTGATGATGTGGCATGACTCTCATGACTTATCTATGGCTTGGGAGTGGCTCCATGGCTCGTCCTTGGCTTGGTCAACTTTCATGAGAAGGGATTTTTTGAATTTATGAAATATTTTGGTGGACTTTAGCATGATGCTTGATTTAGAATGATTTGATTTTGGATTTAAGACCTTAGGAATGATTTTAATGAAATGGATGATGAAGGGAAATAATTATCATGTGGGCTTTGGACTTGGGCTTTTGGAATTAAGTATAGTTGGCTTTGGGCTTTTAAAAATGAAATTGAATTTGGGCTAATATTTAGGATAATTGAATGTTGATTTTGGTGTAGTAATACGTCATGAGCGATTTGGCAAGATTTTAAGTGATTTTGAGTGGAATTGATGGACTAATTTCGTGGATTTAGACATATAATCAAAATTGGGCCTTTTTGATTTGAATTAAATTAGGCTTGAATTTTGTTTATAATGGAATTGGGGATGCTAAATTTTGGTTTGAAATTGAAATTGGGCATGATTGGGGTCAATTGGGCCAAAATTGGGGTTAATTTGGGGACATTTGGGCCTTTAACGGCAAATTGAGACTTTTGGTCAAATTGGACTAATTTGGTCAAATTGGGTCAAATTGATGATAAAAAATTGAAATTGAGAATATTATGGATGATTTTGGAATTTTTGGGAAGTTTTAGAATTTTTGGAATTTTTAGGTCATGAGGAGTATTTTGGTAATTTTGGGCAATTTTTGGGGGTTTTTAGAAATTTGGTAATTTTTGTGAATTTTGGTCAATTTAGGTAGTGGTGAGGGGTTTGAGATGATTTTTGGAAAGATTTGGGTATTTTGGATAATCTTGGGATTTTTGGCAAAAAGTGTTATAGGGGTATTTTGGTAATTTGGTGGTTTTGAGCCAACAATGGGCCAATAAGCCATGAAGCCATACCAAACCAATAGGAGCCATATGAGGACTCATTTTGGATGCTCAATGTGCTGGTTCTAACCCTCTTAGCCAAAAAAAAAAAAACTAGGGGTGTAGGTTCATCCATATGAGCTTTCCAAAAGGAGTAGGAGGCCAACTTATGGGATCTTAGTGCTTAGGGTATGTGAGAGAGTGTAGTGTGTGCAAGTTAGCCCCATCAAAACCAGATCATCTAGGCTAGTCCTAAGGTCTGACCATCCTATGGGGGACTCCCCTTGAGCTCCTCCATATTGATCCCACCTACTAAGTGCTAGAGGTTAAGTCCAACAAATGGAACTTCAAGTTGAGCAAAGAAGGGTTTAAAATTTTTAATGGTGAGGGTTACTTTTCTAGTCCTCTAGGAATAGTCAACAAGAAAGTCCTATAGCTAGACCCTAGGCACTAAAGAGAAAAAAAATAGACCTCAACGAAAAATGAGGTCAATAGACTTATATGTAGGTCATAAGCACAACTCAAGAGCTCAAAAAAAGGCTTTGTATGTGTGTCATTGAGTAAAAATAATTTCAACATGAAATTCGCTAGCTGGAATTTAGGTTTTCAATGTACTAACACGTGCGAAGTAATTTATCGATGTTTTGTGTTATGATAATATATGTAATATCAAGATATAGTCTTATGACACAAAAATAAATAGCAAGGTGGAAGACACTAGAAGTATATGCCACCTTGGTGATGGTTTCTTCAGAGAACGACTATGGTGGTGGAGACACCATCTTATTAGGTTTGAGGCGCTCGCTCAAAGGCTATATGTTTTCCTTGAGTCATAGTAGGCTATTTATGATCTTCATACAAAATTATATCATTTAGAAAGGATGTTTCGTACGTGTTACATAAAAAATTGATGCCAACAAAGGACCCCCAACTAACATGTTGTGCTATTAAGGTGCAATGCACTTGTTGACAACATACTATTTTTTATCAAACCAAGACTAGCTGAATTACTAGCCTGACTTGGTTGACTAAACTGCTTTGAAGGATTGATTAAACAACTAAACAGGCTATCCAGTCGTGGCACTCTACTTCTAGTGGTTAACAACTCAATTGAAAGAGGAATGATTCCAAACATGCCAAGCATGATGGTCACGAAGGCATGATCCGAAGGTTGGGTTCAGAGGCTGCATGGGCATGACCCAAAATAAAATCAGTTCAGAGGCCACAAGAGGGTATGATTCAAATAATGAGTATAGAGGTCACAATGACATAACCCAAAAATGAGTTCGGAGGCCAAGGAGGCATGACTCGACAGATGGGTTTAGAGGTCATAAGGGCATAACCTAAAAATGAGTTCAGTGGCTGATACCCTTCCAAGTTCATATGCACTTAAACACTGGAGTCTCATGGAAGTATACGTGTCGTATCATTATTATTAGATTTATGAGAAGGGAGCAAGACATTTTAACTTAAGAGACGTTCTAGCTTACTAAGTTTTGTTCTTTAGCCTAGAAATAAAGTTAATTTTTGTATGACTACTAGTCCTACCGAATTACCAATAATCTTATTGGTTTACTCTCAAATCAATTCTATTAAATATAATTAAATTAGTAAAAATCAAGATATAAAACTATTCTCTCTTGCAATGATCTAAGTGGTGCGCAGGAACAAAATACTTTGAATTGCAAATGTGGCTTGTGATAATTAGGAGCAATTTTCTTCCTCACCCTCTTTTGAGTGCATAAAAAAGTTTGATTAAACTAGTTTTAATTCCTTAAAACCCAGTTTGAACCTGCCAAAGCTTATTTCCCTATCTATTTCATCGTATTTTAGACTACTTTTCTTTCACCCACTAGTTTAATGTGAATACTCTAATTGTTCCTCCATAACTTTCCTGAGTCATTATAGATCACAACGAATTTTAACTAAGCATTTGGCCAGAATGAAAAGTAAATTAGGCCTTGAAGAATACTCATCACATAAAAAAGTAAAAACCAATTTTAAAAGCATTATACTATTCCTATACAACCTACTTATTCATCACAAGAGAAAGGTAAAAAGGACCTGCTTACAATGCATGAATGAAACAATACAAATCATCCTTCTAAACAAAGCAAGTGCACTAGATTTGTGTTTACAAACAATATAAGATGAAATTAAAAACAATGCATAGCTTTTCTCTTGCAAAATTGATGAAAACTCCTTGAAAAACGATCTCCAAATACCTTTTGCAATGTTGAGTTCTTCCCTTACAATCACACACCTCTCAATCCTCTCCAATATCTCAATACAATAATCAAAGAATCCTAAGAATTCCAGAGAATTTCCTTTAGGATTTCTACAACACTTAGACTTATTCCCTTCTCCTCTTCTCTTCCCCTTTATCTCCAAATACATCCATATAACCCCCTCCAACTCTGGGGATCATGTGAAATAACTGCAGAAAANTTTTTGCAATGTTGAGTTCTTCCCTTACAATCACACACCTCTTAATCCTCACCAATATCTCAATACAATAATCAAAGAATCCTAAGAAATCCAGAGAATTTCCTTTAGGATTTCTGCAACACTTAGACTTATTCCCTTCTCCTCTTCTCCTCCCCTTTATCTCCAAATACATCCATATAACCCCCTCCAACTCTGGGGATCATGTGAAATAACTGCAGAAAACTGCTCTAGACAATTCGGGCGCCTAGGAGCCACAGGCGCTAAGCTCTCTGTCTTGGTCACTAATGCGTTAGTCGGAGGGTGTTTGGATTATTGTGTGGTTTCACTGGTAGTTGGTGTTGGCTAGTTTTGATATGTTCTTCTTCTTATTTATGATAATTTACAACTTACAATAAATGACTAATGATTTCTATTTTCCTGCTTTCAGGAAAGATAAGCTCTAGAATTTCAGGGATGTCCCGAATATTGCTATGCCACTTCGGGCTATAGAATTCCCTTCTGAGGTCACGTCAGCCCCACAACTACAGTCGACAATTTTACAAAAGCCCCTGAAGACTTGTAGAATAGTGTGACTTCTTCCAATGGGTTGACGGTCAAGTTGATTCCACTGCCGAAAGTGATCGCAAATTGATAACGTCATTGGAGGACAGTTTAGGATGAGACATACATCTTCATGGTAAAAATAACATTATAATTACTTTGTAAATTTACTAGTTTTTTCTTTCTCTTTAGCACTTCCGGTTCTCACTGTTAAGTGAATTGTGTATATGAAATTTTATTCTGTTTTAAAATGAATTTTTGCTTCTAGAGTATCAAATATATGACTGTCGCAGTCCTGTTTTAAACAACTTTACTAAACATGATCAGAATATTCATTTCTCTAGAAATAACTGTCTCACTTCCCTCAATAATTACGTGGGACAACATAGCTATAATTAAAAAACTAAGAGACTAAGGCCCTGTTTGGCGCAGCTTATACATGTGCAGTGGCGTTTTCAGAACGCCGCCCACGCGTTTGTTTCGCGCGTTTATTCGGCGGGGTTCTGAACGCAGCGTCCCGCGGATCCATTTTTCTTCATTAGCCAGATCGCGGGGCCTCGGCTGCGTTCGGCATTGGCTGTTGGCGTTAGGGCTCGAATTCCTTCTTTTGCCCTTGGTGATCTCTCTCAAGCTCTCCCCTCGCTTCCTCCCTCTCTGATCGAAAGCATCACTCTCTGTTGGCGTTAGGGCTTGATTTCGTTTTTTTTCCCTTCGACATATACTCTCCGATAAGATCTACGATTGTTTGTTGTTGGTTTTTTTTAGAGATACACTCTGGATCTGTAAATTTTTTTGAGATATGCTCTGGATTCGTGAGTTTTTTGGATCGATGAATTTTTTTCGATTCTTCTTCATATCTCTGCTTCTATTGCTTTGAATCTGTGAGTTTTGCAAAAGTAATAAGGGAGTGCTTACATGTTATAAGGGAGTTCAACTGCGATACCCAACTAATGGAAGTATCACTGATGGTATACTTTTACATATATTCGGATCACCACTCAAATCATTGTCAAGAAGTCTCTACAATGTTATATTATTCCTGGTTAACACCATCTTTTTCACCTTTTTCTTAAGGCTTTTTCTTGATTTGGCATCTGTCTCACAGAACTCCCATTTTTACTTGCTTAACCCTTATTACAAGTGTTATATCAGGCGTGCACACCATAACCTATATTAATGATTCAATTATTAACGTATAAGTAGTTTTGGTCATATTTTTATCTTGTTAGTTTCAGTTTCTGAGAGTTTAAAGTGGCTTACTAAGGGAGTGCTTACATGTTTGTTGTAGACTTGTTCTTTTAACATAATAAACTCGCACAACACTTTCACAATGTCAAGTAATCGGAAATAGCTTCAATGTACCTTAGATTCTTTGCAGTCCTCTATGCAAAACTACTTTCACAATCACTCTTTCAATTTATTGGTTTTACCAAAGTTTATTCTCTTCAAAAAAGGATGTATATGATTTTGTTGCATCTCTATTGAATGATACAATTTGGATTTGGAAAAGGAGTATCTGTATTGAATGATACAATTTGGAACATTCTCGCATCTCTATGTCCCGATTTTGTTGGTTCAAATTGTTTTATGTTAATCGGGGATAGCTTCAATGTACCACTTATTTGGTCTTGAGCATAGTGCTTTGATTCTTGGCAGTCCTCTATGCAAAACTACTTTCACAGTCACTCTTTCAATTTATTGGTTTTACTAATGTTTATTCTTTCAAAAAATGTTGTATACGATTTTGTTGCATCTCTATTGAATGATACTATTTGGATTTGGAAAAGGAGCATCTATATTGAATGATACAATTCAGAACATTCTCTTCATCTCTATGTCCCAATTTTATTGGTTCAAATTGTTTTATGTATTTGGGCTTTCTTGTTTGTAATGCATTACGGCGACATTGTTTGTAATGCATTATTGTTCCATGGTCTTTCAATTAATGTTTACATTGCAATTCTTTTCGATGAGTTGCAATTGTAGTTTATGGTTGCTGAATGGATTTGCAAAAGAACATGAATGGCTCACATCTTTATGGTGGGATGAATTTGTTGTTTACTATGGGTAAAAAATGGATTTCTAGTTCACTTATTGCATCAAAAAAATGGATATGGAGTTCATGTTGGGTAGCAAAATTGATTTGCAAAAAAGCATGATTGGCTCACATCCTTATGGTGGGCTGCATTTGTATTTTATTTATTGCCCTATTACATATTCTATGGCTCAATATATGATAAATGACTCACTTTATACTTTTGGCATATGTGGCCTTCTCATGTAACAATTTATAGGATTTTGGCTAGTCCCGCCGATGTGATGCATTTAACAAATGGGTATATGGTGTTGAGTAAAAGAAATGAAAATTGTGGTGTAATTTGCTTGCGGTGTAATTTGAGACAGGCCAGCTCATTGACAATTTTTTTTTGGATAACGAATAATCCTAGCTTTGTTGGAATTTAAATTGAAGGACATGTATTAGAATTTTCATATTACACATGTATTTTATATTTGTAGTCCTCTCTAGTGAGAAATATAGCTTTGTACGATTAAAAATTTGATAATAAAACATGTTCGATGTGTTACTGTGGATGTAGGTCTTTGACTGAAACACATTAAAAACAGGTATGCTTTTTTTATTCTTAGCACTTTTTTAGCATTTATTTGCACAATTGTTGGGTAATTCAGATAATTTGATTATTATGTGATACTTGCAATTATTTGTATAGTTCCACAATAGGTAAGACATCTGAAGGGGGTCCCTCTGCAATGTGGGATAAAAAAGTTACCAATATATTTTGTGATCTATGTTTAAAAGAAATTGAGTTGGGGAACAGGCCTACAACGTACTTTAATAAGGAGGGCTGGAATAATATTGGTATGAGGTTCAAAGAACTAACTGACATAGATTACGACAAGCTTAAATTCAAAAATAAATGGGACCAATTAAAGAAGGAATGGAAAATATGGAAGGAGTTGAAACATGGATCTACAGGTTTGGGTTGGGATCCGATTAAACAAACAATTGATGCTCCCGCTGAATGGTGGACTGAAAAATTGGAGGTAATTTTATATCTACTCCGTGATTTGTTTGTTTAACTATTCACTTTAAAATGTTATGTCACAGGCGGTACCTACAGCGAAAAAGTATAGACAATGCGGGATTGAGCCGAAATTTGAAGAAAAACTGGACATAATGTTTAAATGTATTGTCGCAACAAGAATATTTACTTTCAACCCAAGTGAAAGTACCTTTTCAGGGATGCCAGATGAATTTACCCCTGAACCATTAACACTTGATGAAGATGTGCGTAACATTAATCAGAGAGATACGGGGGACTCTAGCACAATAAAGAGGTCCAAGGTTGCTAAGAAAAATAAAGAGAAATAACATGTTTTGAACACCTCCTTCGATCGTTTGATTGAAACATTTGCAGCTCCACCTATGTCTGATGCAAGCATATTAGAATGTCTGAGGCTTTTGCGTTCTATTCCTGAAGTTGTTGCAGATAGGCGATTTCACGCACAGTGTGTGAAAAAACTTGAGGATTTAACTAGAATGAAAATATTCATGGCGCTTGAGCTTGAAATGCGCCTTGAATATTTACGGGTTTTGTTCGATGAATGATATTTTTTATGGATTCATTATGTATCAACACTAATTGAACTTCTACTTATGTNCAGGCAATTCGAGCGCCTAGAAGCCACAGGCGCTAAGCTCTCTGTCTTGGTCACTAATGCGTTAGTCGGAGGGTGTTTGGATTATTGTGTGATTTCACTGGTAGTTGGTGTTGGCTAGTTTTGATATGTTCTTCTTCTTATTTATGATAATTTACAGCTTACAATAAATGACTAATGATTTCTATTTTGCAGCTTTCAGGAAAGATGAGCTCTAGAATTTCAGGGACGTCCCGAAGATTGATATGCCACTTCGGGCTATAGACTTCCCTTCTAAGGTCACGTCAGCCCCACAACTACAGTCGACAATTTTACAAAAGCCCCCGAAGACTTGTAGAACAGTGTGACTTCTTCCAATGGGTTGACGGTCAAGGTTATTCCACTGCCAAAAGTGATCGCAAATTGATAACGTCATTGGAGGACAGTTTAGGATGAGACATACATCTTCATGGTAAAAATAACATTATAATTCCTTTGTAATTTTACTAGTTTTTTCTTTCTCTTTAGCACTTCCGATTCTCACTGTTAAGTGAATTGTGTATATAAAACTTTATTTTGTTTTAAAATGAATTTTTGCTTCTAGAGTATCAAATATATGACTGTCGCAATCTTGTTTTAAACAACTTTACTAAACATGATCAGAATATTCATTTCTCTAGAAATAACTGTCTCACTTCCCTCAATAATTACGTGGGACGACATAGCTATAATTGAAAAACTAAGAGACTAAGGCCCTGTTTGGCGCAGCTTATACATGTGTGGTGGCGTTTTCAGAACGCAGCCCATGCGTTTGTTTCGTGCGTTCGTTTGGCAGGGTTCTAAACGCAGCATCCCGCGGATCCATTTTTCTTCATTAGCCAAATCGCAGGGCCTCGGCTGCGTGCGGCGTTGGCTGTTGGCGTTAGGGCTCAAATTCCTTCTTTTGCCCTTGGTGATCTCTCTCGCGCTCTCCCCTCACTTCCTCCCTCTCTGATTGAAAGCATCACTCTCTGTTGGCGTTAGGGCTCGATTTTGTTTTTTTTCTCTTCGACATATACTCTCCGATAAGATCTACGATTGTTTCTTGTTGGTTTTTTTTGAGATACACTCTGGATCTGTAAGTTTTTTCGAGATATGCTCTGGATTCATGAGTTTTTTGGATCGGTGAATTTTTTTTCGATTCTTCCCCATATCTCTGCTTCTATTGCTTTGGATCTGTGAGTTTTGCAAAAGTAATAAGGGAGTGCTTACATGTTATAAGGGAGTGCAACTGCAATACCCAACTAATGGAAGTATCACTGATTATATACTTATACATATATTCAGATCACCACTCAGATCATTGTCAAGAAGTCTCTACAATGTTATATTATTCCTGGTTAACACCATCTTTTTCACCTTTTTCTTAAGGCTTTTTCTTGATTTGGCATCTGTCTCACAGAACTCCCATTTTTTACTTGCTTAACCCTTATTACAAGTGTTATATCAGGTGTGCACACCATAACCTATATTAATGATTCAATTGTTAACGTATAAGTAGTTTTGGTCATATTTTATCTGGTTAGTTTCAGTTTTTGAGAGTTTAAAGTGGCTTACTAAGGGAGTGCTTACATGTTTGTTGTAGACTTGTTCTTTTAACATAATAAATTTGCGCAACACTTTCACAATGTCAAGTAATCATAAATAGCTTCAATGTACCACTTATTTGGTCTTGAGCATAGTGCTTAGATTCATTGCAGTCCTCTATGCAAAACTACTTTCACAGTCACTCTTTCAATTTATTGGTTTTACTAATGTTTATTCTCTTCAGAAAAGGATGTATATGATTTTGTTGCATCTCTATTGAATGATACAATTTGGATTTGGAAAAGGAATATCTGTATTGAATGATATAATTTGGAACATTCTCGCATCTCTATGTCCCAATTTTGTTGGTTCAAATTGTTTTATGTTAATCGGGGATAGCTTCAATGTACCACTTATTTATTCTTGAGCATAGTGCTTTAATTCTTGGCAGTCCTCTATGCAAAACTACTTTCACAGTCACTCTTTCAATTTATTGATTTTACTAATGTTTATTCTCTTCAAAAAAGATTGTATACGATTTTGTTGCATCTATATTGAATGATACAATTTGGATTTGGAAAAGGAGTATTTATATTGAATGATACAATTCAGAACATTCTCTTCATCTCTATGTCCCAATTTTATTGGTTCAAATCGTTTTATGTATTTGGGCTTTCTCGTTTGTAATGCATTACTGCGACGTTGTTTGTAATGCATTATTGTTCCATGGTTTTTCAATTAATGTTTACGTTGCAATTCTTTTCGATGGGTTGCAATTGTAGTTTATGGTTGTTGAATGGATTTGTAAAAGAACATGAATGGCTCACATCTTTATGGTGGGCTGAATTTGTTGTTTACTGTGGGTAGAAAAATGGATTTCTAGTTCACTTATTGCTTCAAAGAAATGGATATGGAGTTCATGCTGGGTAGCAAAATTGATTTGCAAAGAAGCATGATTGGCTCACATCCTTATGGTGGGCTGCATTTATATTTTATTTATTGCCTGTTGACCTCACTTTTGGTTGAGGTCTAGAAATTTCTTTAGTAGCCTAGGTCTAGCCATAAGACTTTCCTACTGACTAGTCTTAGAAAACTAGAAAAGGTACCCTCACCATTAGAAACTCAAAACTCTTCTTTGACTAGTCTTAGAAAACTAGAAGAGGTACCCCACCATTAGAAATTCAAAACTCTTCTTACTCAATTTGAAATTCCACATATTGATCTCAACCTCTAGCATTTAGTAGGTAAGATCATTATAAGCTTGAAATTCCACATATTGACCTTAACCTCTAGCATTTAGTAGGTAAGATCATTGTGGGGGAATTTTGAGTTCCACATATTGATCTTAACCTCTAGCACTTAGTATGTGAGATCATTATGAGAGAACTCAAGAGGACTGCCACATATTGGTCATAACCTCTAGCACTTAGTAGGTAAGATCATTATGAGGGAACTCAAGTCTACTTTCCTATTGACTAGTCTTAGAAAATTTGAAGAGGTACCCCACCATTAGAAATTCAAAACTCTTCTTTTTACTCAACTTGAAATTCCACACTTGATCCTAACCTCAAGCACTTAGTAGGTAAGATCATTATGAGGGAACTCAAAGAGAGTTCCTATAGGGCTACTTGGCCTTAGGATTGACCCTGGATGTTGATTTGGAGCTAAGATACACCATACCCTCACAATACCCTCACAATACCCTGGCTAAGACCAATACATGGGGACCCAAAATGAAGATTTCATTGGTCCATGACTCATTCAAAATGGTTCTCTACCCAATTGCACATGAAATACCCAAATTTGGCCAAAATTCTCAAATTTTGTCAATATACCCAAAACTGGTCAAAACTCATTCCAAAGACTTTGAATACATCCAAATTTGCCAAAACTGACAAAAATTTCCAAAAATGGCCAAATTACCAAAATGCCCCTCCATGGCCCAAAAATCCAAAAA
>JXCR01142074.1:347612-373537 GCA_002079205.1 Phalaenopsis hybrid cultivar
TGATTTCTCCTAAATTGAAGCCAAATAATAGGACAACTTGGGAAGTCACCGAAGTTTTTTCCTTCGGATCTGTGACATCTTCTAGTGTTTCTTCCTTTGGACTCCAAAAAAAAATGTTCCAAATTTGAACCAATCCCCCTTCACACTTCTTAGTCCGATATCTTNAATTCAAAAATATATTCAGAATGACGAGACCTATTTTTATGGATCTTCTGCACGAGTTATGTTTAAATCACGACCTCCATGGTTCTTCTAGAAATCTGTCTCGGGAGGTGTTGGCTATAACACTGTACATTCTGGCACAGAATGAGTCAAATCGAGGAGCTATGGAAAGATTTCAGCATTCATCTGAAACAATTAGTCGTTACTTTTCAAAAAGGATACAGGCACTTGTTAGCTTAGCAACTCAAATAATTAAACCAGAGGATCCATTATTTGCTACCACTCCAGAACAAATTACCAACGATCCTCGATATATGCTATATTTCAAGGTAACTATCAATGTTTTTATTTTGATACATGATATACTTTAATAATATTATTGCTCTCTAATGGACAACTAAACAGAACTGTATTGGTGCAATTAACGGTACATAAGTTGATGCCCAAATACCCAACCACGGGAATATAGCATACATCGGTCGTAGTAGTTCAACAACACAAAATGTCATGGCCGTATGCGACTTCAACATGTGTTTTACTTTTGTGGTTGCGGGCTGGGAAGGAAGTGCACATGACAGTCGAATTTTCTCCTTTGCCACGAGGAATAGATCGCAGTGTTTCCCTCACCCCCCATCAGGTTAGTTTTGTTTAGTAATTTGAATATGTGGGATTGTGCAATTTTTTATTAACATTTGTTTCTCGTACCAGGAAAATATTATCTGGTTGATGCAGGATATCCTATGCAAAGGGGATACCCGAAGCCCTACTCTGACACGAGATATCATCTTCCTGATTTTGAGCGAGCTAGTGGCACAGTTCGTGGCAAAAAGGAAATGTTTAATAAACGTCACTCATCTTTACTCAGGGTAATTGAAAGAACATTTGGAGTTTGGAAGAAGAAGTGGGTCATCTTACGTGATATGTCGTCGTATCCTTTGCAAAAGCACGTGTACATTGTGGTTGCAACAATGACACTACATAACTTCATCTGAAGACATTCCTCACAATCAGATACAGACTTCAGTATGACTGACAATGATGAACTCAATATTTTCGAGCAACCAACATAACATGTGGGAGGGCATTCATGACCTGAGGAAGATATAGAATGTAATGATTTTGGAGATCAAGATGCTGAAAGTTTGGCTGATATGATTGCTTTAAGGGAGTCTATCACAGATGTTATTTGTGACTGTTGATCTACCAAGTTTTCTTTTAATAAGATTGTAGGTTTATATTCATACGCATTTAATTTTAATTTTTTTTAAAAATACCTTAAGCTGACATTTCATTCTTTTGTTATTTTCACAGTTATACCAACATAACCTCCAGAATATCAGGTACAGACACAAGGATTTTGTGTTATTGTGGACTACCGTCTCCGTTGCTAACGTCACGTAAGGAGCATAGCTGTGGGAGGCAGTTCTATGGTTGTGCTAGAGGTGTTTCAACTCGTCGTGGTTTCTTCTGGTGGGCTGATAGTCCCTCATATTACACTGACAGTAGTCATGCCAGCAGTCATGTGAATCCGATGTTTTCTCCGGCTGACAGTGCAGATGAGGACCGGCGTAGCCAGAGTCTTAAGTTGGATATTTTAATATTTCTCCTTGTTGTTGTACTTGTATTTTTACTTTTTTTAGTTCTCCTGGTACTCATTAAGGTGTGAGAACTGTATGGTATCTTTTAGAACTGATATGTGATTATCGTATGTTTCTGCACCATATTTTTTTTCTTCTAATAATAAGCTATTCTGAATAAGCTGACTTAAACAGTTTTATCAGACAGAGGCAGAAATGTCATTTAACTACCAATAAGCTAGTCTAAATAAGCTGCCCCACACAGCAAGCCAGATTATTCTGATAATCTGTAAATTATCAGATTATCAGAATAATCTGCTTATCAACAGATTATAAATAATTCACAGCTGTGCCAAACAGAATCTAAAACCCTAATTTGAACCCAATGGAAATTGACCAAACATAATCTAAAGCCCTAATTTGAACCCAATGGAAATTGACCGCCGGTAGGCCCGAGAGATTTTCAATTTTTCACAAAATTTCAATGTGTAGTGATTGTCGACACTCGATAACAAATCGACTTGAGAGGAATCCAGCGCGGCGATGGGGCTATCGAAATGCCTAACGCCGGTGAGCCCATCTGCCCGAGTGGGATTTGTCGGCTCCCAATCCGCAGAATGGCAGCACTGCATAACGGCGTCAAGCTTAGTCAGCAGCGACGCCACCTTTTTTTTCCGCCACCCTAGAATCCCGCGCCTGAAGATTTCTCTTCTCCAGAATCGACCAAACAGGCATCTCCTTTTCCGAATGAAAGGATCAGGTATTATCTCTTCTATTCCTACCTCGCTCTCATTGATATTAATCTGTAGTTTATTTGATCTCTCCGGCTTCTATTCGCGGTATCAAAACATGTCTCTTTATTGATTATTCTTGTTTTTTATAATATTTATTGCCCTAATGGTTTGTTAAATGCTAGCTGTTGGCAAGGAAGCGACAGAGGCCAACAAACCATAGCTTCTGAAATGTTAGCACCTTTGAATAAGATTTCTCACCGGATTTATGAAATCTAGACACGCAAAAATGCAAGTGTTCTGCAGTTTTAAGGGCCGAAATTTTTGCTCTGATTTTTCTTAAATCTAGATTTACTAAATTGACGGGGAGGTGAATTTAACGGATTTATGATTTCTGGGTTTACTAAATTCTACTAATGCTAAATCCCACGCAAACACCCCCAAATGGAGATGCCACTATGATGGTTCTCTGCAGTCCTATTAGATGTATTGCTTTTTTTATCGACTTCAAAAGTACTTATTACTAGATTTGCTAGGACCTTGAAGCTTTTGAAGAACTCTTAGTCTTTTTGAACACGAGACGATGCATTCTAAGGGACTTTAAAGCCCCCCTGATATAAATCATGGTTTTAATAATGTTTGATAAAAATCAACTCAAAATTAGGATTTATTGTGCAAGACTCGTGGAGGAGTTGATAGAGAATCTTCTCTCTAACTCGAATACTCATGTTCAAAGTACAATCTGACCATTAATTTTTAACATAGTTGTCATAAGAGCTCAACTTCCAAAATAAAATACTAGGATTTATTTGTAGTTACTTTTTTAGTTCATGGGGTTGTCTGGTAGTGGGGTTTTTGCTGGCTTTGCGTTGGATTTATCATAAATCTTGACAAACACCAAATATGATTGCATAAGCATTACGTCTGCCTAAACCTATTTTCATTATGTTTCACCTTAAATTTGGGATTTACCGGTTTACTTTTTTGCTACAAGAAGGATTTAACTTACACTACTGGAATTTAACTTATTTTTTATCGTTATATACCATTCGGAAATTATTAAAAAAATCGTTGGTTAATAAAGATTTGATGACTTCAATGGTTTATAGGGCGTAACTCATTCTCTTGTTGGTAAACTCGTACCTTACGGACTTTCCGATGGATTTTATCAGTTGGTAGCTTATTAAGGGGTAGTATTTGTATGTTTATACCAAAACAAAATCATTGATAAGTCATCGGTTGACCGTCAGGTATATAAACAACGGTCTTAATCCGTCGGTTAATATCGAAAACATACCCGTTGGTTATCTTTTGGTTGATTGTCGGTAATGCATCAATGTTCAGAGGTCTTCGGTTAATTCCAAAATGAAAATTTTATCGATGGCTCTCGGCTTAGTTCGTAGGTTGAGTGACCAACATAATGTATCATTGTTTTATCGATAGACTGTTGAGAGATTGTCGGTTAAGCGCCGATTTATGTATTGACAGTCTATAACAGTCGGATCGTGTGAGAAAGAGCGGAAAACCATTAGATAACCGTCAGAAAGCTGTCGAAAAATTGTAGCTCAAAAAATAATCTTTTTCATTTCATTACAATTTACACACTTGTAATCGTAACACATATATAAATTCAATTATATATTGCACACTGTAATTTACCAATCCAAGTATTTAGTAGACTAAAATCATATTAATGAATGCACAAATTAAACACAAATAAATGCAACGCATTGAACCAAACCATGATAGTATTTGTACATAAAAATAACATATTCGAAATGTCTCTTAAAACAAACAGATATAAAAACTGTCCTAATCTTTCTCTGTGCCCTCATCATCCTCCTCAATATCCACCTCTGGCGGATGCTTTCCTCTCATGTTGTTCAATCTTTATCTGATCGAGCCGAGCAACAACTTTGGTCTCAATATTTGTAGTGAATGTGACAACCTGCCTACGAACTTCATTCTTCTGAGTGGTAGAAGCATATGCCCTGAATACACTAGAGCAGCGATGAGTGTCGTTGGTCTGTGCCTGAGAACCCAATCCACAAACCCGTCCATTCTTCTTGTCTCCAACAGTCTCTTTTCACAGCTCATAGTGAACAGATCATGACCTGGGATTGTAAGTCCTCGTGTGCGCTAAATCTGGCTCTCCTTCAACTATTGGAAAGTTTCCTACAAAAAAATTATAAAAGAAAATTAGATGAAAATTAAATTCAACAAATTCTTTGAATTGTATAACATTTAATCTTATGACTAGCATGAGTCGCTTGAGATTTGTTGTCATTCCAAGTGTGATTCGATTGCCGCTTATGGGTTTGTGCATGTAACTCGTCAATGATGGACTCTCGTACCAACTCTAAAGTCCGTTAAGCTCAAAAAATAGTTAATTTATATTTAATTTATTGTAATATTTAATGTACAAATTAAGTCTTACTTTGTACTCGGTTTGTATAAGCACTCCACCAGTATGCTTGAAGTCCCCCATGGCTCCACAGTCAAAGCATCGATTATATTTGGCATGCTGACTTCTTTTCTGGTAATCTGGAGGATCCATAGGCCCCAAGCAATGCGTTGAACACATCTTTCTCGAGCCACACAGGGCATTGACACATCTTCCGTACCTCCCTGAACACGTTGCGAAGATGGTCACTCCCTTTGTGCTCGAAGCTCTTAATGTGTGCGCTAGAATAACTGCGTTTACAAAATGAATTTAAATATTTTGATTGATAAAACTATATGTAGCTTATGTTTAATGCGTTGGATATATATCCCAAACTCTTTAAACCATATATTTCGAACCCTATTGGGATCTTCTTTCAGGATAAGTATGGAGCGTTGTACTCTCTCTGTATGATATCTCTAATAGCATGAATCGCTTGTGTAGAGGAATGAAATATGAAAATAAGATATAATTATTTGTATATTAAATTAAAAAAATATAAAACACTATTATCATTATCTAAAAAAAATTACATCTGCCCCATAAACTCAAGCTTAAAAGTGATATTCGTGCTGTCTGGCGTATCTCAATCGAAAGTAACAATATGAACCTCCACCTAAGTAGACGGAGTTGGAGTCGTAGGTGGTGGTGGTGCTAGTATGATGGGAGGATAGGGGCTGTAAGTCTGGGTGTGTGGTGGTGTTAGCGTAAGGGTGGAGGCCTGCGGGAACGTCTCAACAACAGTATTGGTTGTGGTGGAGAGAGACAAAGAAGTATTTGTACACACAGTATTGTGGCTTTGTCGTCCTCCTTTAGTACTAACCCCAACCATGTTCTTTCACGTGGAGGGAGATCATCCCTACCTTTAAAAGCCATCTGTAACATGAAAAGAAAAAGTAATTAATACAAAACTTTAAAGAAAAGTATGATCATAATATTATGTGCATTCTACCATTTATTGGTACTAATAACAAAAGTCTAAATAGTAAACAGAAGACGAAACTTTATAGTGTAATCTACAAACTGCTACAACTGAAAGTATAAGTAAAAAAATAGATGAAAGTACAAAGAAAATATAAAACGTAATATACAAACTAAAAACTGAAAATAAAAATCTTGACAGTAAAGAAAAGATGAAATTGTAAAGTGCAATCTACAAACTACTATAATTGAAAATATAAGTAAAAATATTAGAAGAAAATACAAACTGAATGTAAAGTGCAATCTATAAGCTAATGGAATTGAAAAAAATACACATTAAATAAAAAATAAAACTATAAATTGCAATCTACAAACTACCACAACTGAAAATATATGTAGAAATATTATAGAAAAGTATGGAAAAAATGTAAAGTGCAATCTATCAAATTTTTATTGTGTTAGAAGAATTTCAATAACTTACACATTTTAATCAGCTTTATCTGATGAGCGACTAAATAATGTACTTAAAATTATTTCATCTAAAGCATCGTCGAAGTCATACTCTTTGAGATTAATTTTTTCGTGTTCGACATTAACATCTTATAAGTTTATCTCTTCATGGGTAGAATCAAGTGAAATGCATAAATCTGTCATTTCTATTTTTTGATGAGCAGGTTGAATAACATTTTAAATCTCTTATTTTTGGTTTACTTGTTATGACTACTCCCTAGTCAACTTTATCTCTTAGTTTATCGAGATATTGAAGAAAATATACTTTATTCACATTTTTTTGATAAATTGAAATGATTAAATTTAACATATTTTTTGTCACTTTAACTTCTACGATATTATACGGTTGGTTTACCATTATTCCATAATTAGGAATATGATAAAACTAGTCATAGTTAAATATGAATAAACTTCTTTCAGTGGAGTCAGGATATTCTAATTGAACAACTTCTTTGACCATCTTGTAATAATCCATTTTCTCATGTCATTTATTGTTTGCTTTAACACATACACCAGAATTACTTATTTTTTTTCTTTTGGTCAGGATCTTGTATTAAACCTTTAGCCGTTCAGATCATAAATTTGTTAAATATTCATGATGCACATGAGTTCTAAAACAAGATCTATTAAGTTTGATATATTACTCTATTGTTTCAATCATGAATCTATGAATTAATAAAAAATTATTTTTTAATTGTTTCATTCATAACATCTAAAATTGACTTGTCTGTTGAGTATAACTTGTGTACATTGTAAATTGTTGTGGAAAATCATTCTCTATCTCCTAACTTGTATCTTTTTTCATGAGAATTTAACGAATCTATAAATAAAGTGTTCATACATTAAAAATTTCATGAATTAAGTGACATTTATATTTTACTGAAAATTGGTGAACAACCACTAATAAAAATATTTTACTCAATATAAGGTTGAATTTTATCGCGATTGAGAAGAACATAAAGAGTCGCTGTTCAAAGTTTCAGATCATTAAGATAATGTGATGTGCACTTTTCTGATACCTTTTGGTGGGTTTTTATTGCCCAAAATAGTAGGAGCAGAAAATCTTAATATTCTGCAATAGATATGTCTCGCATGTTAAACATTCTGGTCTAATTTTATTCTTCACAGTTCTCTTTAATTTAATAAAATATATATAATTAACATGTTATTTAACACACATTGACAACCTTTTTAAACAAATAACAACCTAGTGCATGAGTTATTATCTCTCAAATGGATATATTCAACGATACTGTATTGGATCACCAATTATTACGTCATATGGTAGATGTACCGACAGATGCTCTATGATGTAAAGAAATTAAGTGAGAATATCCTTTCTAGCTTGCACAATATTATTAGAATGCTTGTTTTTAACTTTCGTATGCCATAAAGTTTTAAACGAGTTGCACATAAATGCCTCAAAAACATACTGATTTCAATTAATAAATTTAGTATTTCACTCAACAAACAATTAAATATAGTTTATATCAAATTTTGCAAGAAAATATGACAGTCACGAATTTTCTTTTTAAAATATCTTTTCTTCTCACAAATTAACATAATGACTCAAATTTGAAGCATATATGCTAGGAAATTTTAATAATTAGAGTCACTCATAAATTGTTATTCGATGAACCAAAATAAAGTAATATTTTGCTTTAAGCTTTATAAGTTTACCAGCAGTAATTTATTGGTTCTCTAACTCTCCTTTTTTNCACAGCAGTAATTTCTTGGTTCTCTAACTCTCCTTTTTTAGAAATTTCCTTAAATTCTAATTTGACATTCAATTTATCTTTAATTTTGTCCTTAGCATTCATCACATTGTTAAAACCATTATTAATAAATTTTTAACTATGCGCATGACATTAAGATTGTGTCTTATCATTTTAATCTTCTAGTAAGACGGAGCAAAAAAATAAATATTTTTGTCCAATTATTAGTAATACTAAAATCTGAAGAACATTCAGGATAATTAGTCATATTTGAAATGTTACTATTTTGAAATGTTACTATCAATCTGGAATAAATCATCCCCAATTACTCTTGAAGGTGACGTTGATTTCTCAAATTTGTTTCGTCTGAATGCACTTTTGAAAGGATGTTCAACATGTAAAAACATACAATAATAGTCAAATCATAAATTTGGAGACCAACATTGGTTGTTGTGTAAACCAAATTTCGAAAGGATATTCAACATGTAAAAACATACAATAACAATTTATGATTTCAAACCTAATTTGGAGACCAAATTTTTTGTTCTGTATAAGTCTTCTGGAATTAAATTTTTTTAGGGTTTATCCTTTTCAATAATCATGCAAACTGATTGAATTACTCTCGGGGCATGCTAAAATTTTACTTTAATTTTCAACATTCTGAGGGCTACAGATCACTCAGAGTGAGATTCACAATCTTTCCACAGTGGCCTTTATGCCACATTTAGTAATTCATAAAACACTCGAGCTTCTTGATTTGGTGGCTCTTCCTTCACTTGACTTGATAATAACGCCTTGTTTCATCGAAGATCATTTCTACAATTTAGATAATAAGGTTTTGTTCTATTGAAGACCTTTTCTACAAATCTACTTGAGTTAAACTCATGTTTAGAATCATATCTCCTCGAAGGAGCAGAACTAAATATTACATAGCCAACCCTCGAGCATGTGAAGTTAAAAATCAATAATCAGGTTAAAATCTTCAATGATATAAATCATACTTGGCTTCCTCAGATGCTAAGTGTGCTCGATTCTTGTGTTTCAAACATAAATAATGAAACCTACTCTTAGATATGTAAGTTGGAAGTTGAGATGCCGTTTGCACGAGATCTCAAAATCATTCAATAACTCTTTGGTGATTCATTGTCTATCTAAATATAGTCTATGGTACATCCATGACCTTGATTTATGCATATCCAAGGAACTCTTAGAAAGAAACCTTAATATAGAAGGAAAAAAATATAAATTAGGAAATTAGAAGGATAAAAATTGAAGGTATTACATTTGATGGTGTGCCTAAGCATTTTCAAATGTCAGTTATTAAAGCGACAAAACAACTAAATGCTAGTATCACATTCCAAAAAAAAGTTGTCGAGATCTTAACATATGTCGTTGACCTTATAGAAAAATAAAGAGCGTGGAAACTCTAATACAAAACATTAATGCTCTCTCATTCACTCCCTTCCTTGATATTCTAAATAATATTTTCATCCTAATAAGTCAAATTAAAAGTCACATAAAAAATATCACTATTACTACTTCTTAAAAGTGAAATACACATTTTTATGCATGGATTTAAAGCATTAAAGTCTCATATATATATAAATAAATAAAATTAGTTGTTAGATACATAAATACATAATAATTATGTGCTAGGTATGTAAATTTGCCTTAAAAAGGGGCGTTCACATGCATATCATACAATTATTATGTATTTACATATCTCAAACCTAAATTTTCATATTTACATGCATAACAATTAAAACTTTAATATCACATCAAAAACATCAAAGTTACCAATTTTTAAAAGTGAAATACACATTTTCATGCATATGTTGAAAGCGCCAAAGTGTTGTGTATATATAAAGAGAAATTTACATTCATATTTCACAATTCTTATGTGTTTACATATCTCAAACCTAAACTTTGATTTTTTCACAAATAACATTCTTAACTTTAATCATATTAGAAATAACACTATTACTACTTTAAAAAAAGTGAAATACACATTTTCACGCATATGTTTAAAGCACCGAAATGTCATGTATGTAAATACAAAATTTTAGGGGTGAGATACAAAAAACATAAGAATTGTGTGCTAGGTATGTCAATTTACCATTAAAAATGGGCACTTAAATGTGTAGTAGTCAATTCTTTATGTATTCTCATATCTCAAACCTAAACTTTCATATTTACACATACAACACTAAAAGCGTCATATCACTTCAAGAACGTCGATATAACAACTACTAATTTTTAAAATTGAAATACACAATTTCATCCATGAATTTAAAGAATCAAAGTGTCATGTATGTAAATATGAAAGTTTAAATGTGAGATATATAAAACATAAGATTTGTGTTCTAGGTATGCAGATTTGTGATTAAAATTTAAGTGTAAGATATGGAAAGACTTAAGAGATGAGTTATAAGCATATAACAATGAGATACATCATCAAAATTATAGAAAACCAATGTTTCAAGGTTACTTACTATTTGAGTGTAAGAACTCGAGAAATCATAAACAATACCAAAAATGAGATTCGAGAGGGTTCGGTTGGCTCCAGAGCTAAGATGCGTGCTCGAGAGGGACATAAGGAATTTTGAACGCCGGTTCAATATAAAGACCCTTTCCAATTACTTTCCAACAACCTTTTGACCATTGATGCTTAATCTCTTTATAATCGACGAGTTCGACCCTCAGTTAAAATAATATGACTATTGGCTATTAATAACCCAAGAAACTACAGCTTGACTTTTCAACGGTTTATGACCATTGTCTTATAATTTACTCTGAATCGACGTTTTGGATTTTCAGTGATTATTTCATGACCTTCAAAAAGTTGATTCACTCAAAACCCGCAGTTCAACCCATAAGAAACCTGTAGGTTATATTAACTATCGTTAGGCTGTAGGAACTAATGACAAATTTAGTGACACACTCTAGATTGTCGTTTTTTCTGCCGATTTTAACTATTTTTCTTGTAAGTTCAAGTAGAACTTAGTAATGTCTATAAACTAGATTTATCAAATCCTGAGGAAGTTAAATCCTGAAAATTGTTTGATATGGTTGAGGCTAAATCAAGTTAAAACTTTATAAACTGTTTGACAACTTATTCATGATTTAAATTTATTTCTTTAAGTATCCTTTAAATATTGATTATTGATGATAAAATTTTGATAACTATTTACTTTGATTTGATTTTCTCTTATATTGTTGATACTATGATTTTTAATTTTATAAGTGCTTATGCTCCTCAAGTAGGTTTAGCTATAGGTTCTAAAAATTTTTTTGAATTGACTTAGAGTCCGTTTAGGGCAGCTGCAGCTTATCCAGCTTATCCTGATAATCTGGTGATAAGCAGCTGATCCGAATAATCTGCCTGTCTGTTTGGTTTGTGCATTTTGAGAACAACTGATTCTGAATAAATGACCAAATTGCCCCTGTTCTAGATAAACTGCAACTGCTTGTTTTGTGCGTTTTATAGACAGTTTATTTGAAATTTTTTTTACAAATTTTTAATAACATTCTTAATACAATCATGAAGGGGAGAGTGGGAAGATTGAAGAACATGAAAGTATTTCACTAAAATATTTCAGATCACTTCAGAAATGCACAATTACCTAAACATATGTGAAATACACCGTAACCCACTAGTATGTACTATAATGAGACCCAACAAAGAAGAGAAGATAACATGCCAAAATTACAAGGAAAAAAATAATGATATTGACTTTAACATATAACAACATATCACGGCCCATTGTGTCCGACTCTGACACTTCAGAACCCATAACGAACCTGCCCGAGTGGGATACCGTAGAAATGGAAGCACTCAAATCAGAAGTGGTGTTCTTAAATTTTGACACCGACAAACTCTGAGCAGCGGTGTCAAGTTGAGCTGTCATAGAAACGGACGTAATTTCGGCTCACCTAAAGAAAGTGCAGTCCTCTTGTCCATGTGCTCACCGCGGGCACCTATAAAATTAACTCCCGTAGCTATGTGGCCAGCGTGATGTGAGTAACAAGGTCTGTAGCCCACACCGGCACATCACCTTCCCGGACTTCCCTGAATATTTGGAACTCATCGTCCTGCAGTTTAGAAAAAGAACAATAGATGAGTCAAAAAATTCTGGAGATATAAAAATTTACTTACCGAAATATTGAGGAAACAATTGCCGACAACAAAGTTCTGTTGCCATCCAAGCTGCTCCGTAGTTATATCAATAAGATCACTATAGCACAACCATCTATTCTCATTAAGCTTGTTTAAACTGCTTATAGCATCAAACCAGTGCTTCCCCTGGAAATCTTCTTCTCCCCATTCCGAACGGAATTATCTTCCCCCCTCTACTTTTTTCAAGAAATCTTTCAGGAAGAAACAATAATCGAAAAACTTCAACGATAAGGCATCACAAAAAAATCCAAATGCTAGTTACGACCCACCATAAATAACCAAATTCGTGCATACGAAACTCTTGATTCTTACGGTAACCAAAGACAACAACTTACAGAACGATTGGATCGAATGGGAGAAGAGGGAAGAAAGTGTTAGATCTCCTCAAAGCGCGACAGTAGGGCGCGAGAGATATAGATCTCCTCTTCTCAGAGCGAGGAACGTTAGGGCATGAAATGGGAAGAGCGAGCGAGGAACGTTAGGGCATTAACTACGGAAAGCGGAGGAGGCTGAGGGGTAAGTAATGTAAAAACCCATCGAAACGCTCGATCGCGGTACATTAGGTGCGGGCCGCGGTACTGTAGAAAGGAGATTGTGCGTTTTACGGGGGGCACCCGAAACGCTTGAACCAAACTGAATGGTTGCTTTTTCAAAACGCACAATCAACAAATAATCCCCCCCAAACAGACTCGTAACTAGCATTTGGATTTTTTTGTGATGCCTTATCGTTAAAGTTTTTCGATTATTGTTTCTTCCTGAAAGATTTCTTGAAAAAAGTAAAGTAGAGGGGGGGAAGATGATTCCGTTCGAAATGGGGAGAAGAAGATGTCCAGGGGAAGCATTGGTTTGATGTTATAAGCAGTTTAAACAAGCTTAATGAAAATAGATGGCTGTGCTATAGTGATTTTATTGATATAACTACGGAGCAGCTTGAATGACAACAAAACTTTATTGTCGTCAATTGTTTCCTCAATATTTCGGTGGGTAAATTTTCTATATCTCCAGAATTTTTTGACTGATCTATTGTTCTTTTTCTAAACTGCAGGACGATGAGTTCCAGATATTCAGGGAAGTCCGGACAGGTGATGTGCTGGTGTGGGCTACAGACCTTGCTACTCACATCACGCCGGCCACATAACTACGTGAGGTAATTTTACAGTACCCGCGGTGGACACAAAGACAGGAGGACTGCACTTTCTTTAGGTGGGCCGAAATTACGTTCGTTTCTATGACAGCTCAACTTGACACCGCTGCTCAGAGTTTGTCGGTGTCAAAATTTAAGAACACCGCTTCTGATTCGAGTGTTTCTATTTCTATGGTATCTCACTCGGACATGTTCGTTATGGGTTATGGAGTGTCAGAGCCAGACACAATGAGCCGTGATATGCTGCTACATGTTAAAGTCAATATCATTATTTTTTTTCTTGTAATATTGACATGTTTTTTTTTTCTTTGTTGGGTCTCATTATAGTACATTCTAGTGGGTTACGGTGTATTTCACTTATGTTTAGGTAGTTGTGCATTTTTGATGTGATCTGAAATATTTTAATGAAATATTTTCATGTTCTTCAATCTTCCCATTCTCCCCTTCATGATTGCATTAAGAATGTTATTAAAAATTTGTAAAAAAAAAATTCAAATAAACTGTCTATAAAACGCACAAACCAAACAACTGCAGCTTATTTAGAACAGGGACAATTTGGTCACTTATTCAGAATCAGCTATTCTCAAAACGCACCAACCAAACAGACAGATTCAGATCAACTGTTTATCACTTGATTATCAGGATAAACAGCTTATCAGGATAAGCTGGATAAGCTGCAGTTGTCCCAAACGGACCCTACAACCCACCATAGATAACCAAATTCATGCATACGAAACTCTTGATTCTTACGGTAACCAAAGACAACAACTTACAGAACGATCAGATTGAATGAGAGAAGAGGGAAGAAAGTGTTAGATCTCCTCAGAGCGCGACAGTAGGGCGCGATAGATATAGATCTCTTCTTAGAGCGAGGAATGTTAGGGCACGAAATGACGAAAGTGAGCAAGGAACATTAGGGCACTAACTACAGAAAGCAGAGGAGGCAGAGGGGTAAGTAATGTAAAAATCCTTTGAAACGCTTGATCGCGGTACATTAGGTGCGGGCGACGGTACTGTAGAAAGGGGATTGTGCGTTTTACGGGGGGTACCCGAAACACTCGAACCAAACTGAATAGCTGCATTTTCAAAACACACAATCAACAAATAATCCCCCCCCCCAAACGGACCCTTAGAAGAATTAATAAAATTCTACGTTTTGAAGAAAAAAGTTTTTATTGGTGGAGATTTAAATAGACATATCGGTATAGTGGTAGAAGATTTTAGAATTATTCATGGTAGCTATGATTTTGGAGTGATTAATGAAGAAGGTAGAACCATATTAGATTTTACTTTAACGTATGATTTTATTATTGCTAATACTTTAATCAAGAAAAGAGATGAGCATATTATTACTTTTAAGAATGAATCTAATAAAACACAAATTAATTATTTTTGTATGAGAAGAAGAGATCGTCGAGAATGTATATATTATAAGGTCATTCCAAGTGAGAAGTTAAGTGCTCAACATCCATTCTTAGTTTTGAATTTTAAGATGAAGAGTTGTAAAAAAAATAATTTTAAGAAATCATTGTCATGGAATTAGATAGAGCACTTAAAAGACAAATAAAATTATTTTTATGAATAAACTTCAAGATTTCATGATTTGAGATGTCCATGAAGTGTAAACTATATGTGAGATAAAATAACAAATACTATTAAATAAGTGGCAAAGAATGTACTTGGAGAATCAAAAGAAAATGTTTCTATAAATAAAAATAGTTGTTGGTGGCATAATAATGTGTAGGAAAATATAAAATATAAGAATTTATGTTATAAAAATTGATTTAAATGTAAAAGCTTAACGAACTGGAAAAAAATATAAAATTACCCGTAGGGAGTTTAAGTGAACAATCTATGATGTTAAAAGTTATGCTATTAGTGATATTTATAATATATTAGATACTAAAAGGGTAAAGATTGTATGTATAAACTAGCCAAACAAAGAGAAGAAAAAATAAAGATTTAACTCTAGTAATGTGCATCAAAGATGAAAACCAAAAAGTATTTTTCTTTAAAAAAAGATAATCAACATAGTTAGGTGAGTTATTTTGATAAATTTTTCAATGAAGTTTCTGAAAATACGATCAATCTTAGTGACCCTAATATTGTTAATAATAATAAAATATTTCATTTTTACCATCGCATTAGTAAAAAAGAAGTTGAGCCTTTAAAGAAAACTAAGGGTGAAAAGTTTTTAGGGCCTGATGATATCACAATTGAAGTATGAAAATAATTAGAAGATTTGGGAGTTTCTTGGCTTACTAAACTCATTAGTATTTTCTTAAAAACTAAAAAGATGCCTAAGCGGAGGAAGAGTATTTTGGTCCCCATTTTTAAGATTAAAGGGGATGCACAAGAGTGTGCAAATTATAGAGGAATTAAGTTGGAGAGGGTAATTGAACATAGATTAAGACGTATTATAAAAATTTCTTATAATCAGTTTGGATTTATGCCGGGCAGGTTTACTATGAAAGCTATACATTTATTGAGAGGTTTGATGGAGAAGTACAGAGATATTAAGAAAGATTTACATGTGATCTTTATTGATTTAGAAAAACCTTACGATAAGGTCCCAAGAAATATCCTTTGGAGAGTTCTAGAGAAGAAAGGTGCTAATATGACATATATTAAAGTCTTTAAAGATATGTATACTATAACTGTTACTTGTGTTCGAACAATAGGAAAACTGACCAATTATTTTCCTATTTCAGTTGGATTACATTAGGGATCTGCTTTAAGCTCATATCTTTCTACTTTAGTTATGGATGCTCTTACTGGACATATATAGGAGGATGTACCTTGGTTTATGCTTTTCGCTGATGACATCATTCTTCTGGATCAAACTAGAGAAGGAGCTCAAGAAATATTTGAATTATAGAAGTCTACTTTGGAGTCTGAAGTCCTTAGTTTGAGTAGAACTAAAATTGAATATATGGAATATAATTTTAGTAGTAGTAGCTCTAGTGACAGAGTTGTAACTATGGGTGATCAAATTATTAAAAGGTGTGAACTTTTTTGATATCTCGGGTGTTTTGTTCAAAGTGATGGTGATATAGATGGGGATGTTATTAGTAAAATTCAAGTTTATTGGTTGAAGTGGAGGAATGCTTCAGGCTTATTGTGTGATTGAAAAGTACTTATGAGCCAATTGCAAGTTATCCTTGGCTCTAAATCAGCTTGAAAAATGTTTGATCAAAGATGTTAATTTTTCAACTTTATGCATATTTGAAGTGCTTATGGGCCAATTGCAAGTTTCAAACATTATCATGTAAGTCGTCATTTTATTTTCACATATTGTTGTATTATAAAATTTTTCCGATGTCGTATCCTTGTGCATTTGATTAACTTATTGTTTTCTTTGAGCCGTTTCCTGGTTCTCTATGAATATTCATCTTTAACACATTCCTTTGACCTTGTACTATGGTTTTCCTTCTTTTATTTGTCAATTATACCAGCATGCGTTGTTTTTTTATTATTAAGAAAAAAATAATGTTGCATCTTTATGATAAAAATGCAAAACTAACCAGTTACATCAACTGGTTATTGCCCATGTTTGCAGTTTACCTTGTATCTTTATTTCATGCATTGTGTGATTATAGTTGTCTCAAATTTTTTCTTTTTCACGTTAGTTAATGTTGCTGCATTTTGCAAACGAGCATAATAGTTCTATTTTATTGGAAAGGGGTGACTCTCACTGTTTTTTTTTATTGTTGATCATACAAGTTCTTTGAAACAATTTATTTATTTTTTTTAATTTCGATTAGTTGCTTTTTCGGATCTTGAGCTTAGGAGACCTGAAGAAAGAAGAGTGTATAGACATGCAAATGGAATATTTTGGATTTTACTTCTCAACATTGGCATTTTTGCAGCAGATCACTTGTTTCAGGTACTTCATGAGATTTTTCCATCCTATTTTGTACTTTTCTTTGGCTGTGCTAATCTAGTGAAGTCCTTTGGTTGATAAACTTTGTTGTTGACCATTCATTCAGTTGGCAACAAAAAAGTTACAAACAGAAATAATACTGTATAAACCTCTACAAAATTATTTGTTTTGGTGAAAATGACCCAGCTACAACTACAGGCATTCAAAGGAAAATTCCAACCATAATTGAGAATCATGTATCGTTATTTTCTCTTCTGTATAATCTTATAAATATTAGAAGAAGGATAATAAGTAACCAAACCACAATATAAAATACTTAGAAGATTTGACATACAATCTTCATTTTGTATCCATATTTATGCTGAAGGATATTTTATAGCACCACCGAGCATTGCACTTTCCTTATCTATACACCACCACACTTTTATACGAAGACATTGCACTTGGCTTTAGCAACATTATACTTGCCTATGACACCATCAAGCTCGTTTGTGTGGCGTCATCATGCTTGCACCAATGAAAAAAAAAATTGCTTACCTTTTCTCATTTGCCTCTCTTTAATTTTTTTTCCTTTTCTTTCAGTACCACTACGTGTCTCTCCCTCTCATTTATTTTTCCTAAATTTCTCTTAAATCAACCTTGGTCTGCCTTTTTGTATTTAACCATTTTGGTTATAATGCAGCCAACATGATAAGAGTACACAGAGGAATGAATTATCCAAATCAAGATAGTATGATTTTAGGAGCAATATTGATTTTAGGATATTTATAGGATTCTTGATGTTATACATTTAATGATTTATTAGATATGCAATAGTATGGACAACCTTTCTCTAATAATGCTTTTGGATTCTACCAGTATCATTATTGATTGAGAAACATTCAGAGGTGTTTATTTTTCATCTTATTCTATACTATTTTGTTGGCAGGTGGATACATGAAGTTTGGTGAATAATTTTTGTTTGGAGAGGATATTCTCTAAACCATTGAACTGGATAGTGGTCCAAACTCTCCAGTTTTAATAACATCATTAGTTAGGCTGACTTTAGCTCTATGCCTTAAATGTATAACAAAAAAAATATTTTATTGTTCTTAGGAATCATTTTTCTTTGACATCCATTATTAATAGATTGTTTTCAATGATAAATTTGTTAGTTGAATGTTGTATATTAATTCCCTTTAGTTGTTTGTAAAAATTTTGTTTGAGGCATTAATTTTTAAACTTATCTTTTTCTTGAGACCATTTGATGGTGGATTCATACGTTTTAGTTCAAGTATCACACCCTATACTCTCCCGAAAGAGTCTGCTAAGGTTTTCAAGTAATTGTGATTGTTAAAAAAAATAGTTTTTTTGTTTTTTCTTTTTTTAATTTTGTCTGCCACCATAACATATATATAATTAGCCAATGATAGAAAGATAAAATTTCTCCAACAAGTCACCAAAATCTACAAGCTCCAAAAATTTACATCTAGTTCTCCTGAGAGTGGTTTCAGGTTAAATTTTTAAAAGATAAATTAGTTTTTAGATAAGACACTGCTCATTGATTTTTTCCTCATTTTATTAGAATTTTATGATCTTGTTCCAGGTATTTCATTTTTAAGAATAAAAGGGATGCACAAGGGTGTGCAAATTTTAGANAAAGGTTTTTTATTTTTTTTTAAATTTTGTCTGCTCATATACAAAAAATATATGCATTTTTAGACTCATATTTTATACTTATTTTTGATCATATTGCACTTTAATGGAAGATATTTTGATATTTTCTTGTAGGTTGTTGATTTTTAGGGCTTAAAACAAAAAGAAAGCAAAAAACATGAAATTTGGAGTCAAAATGACATTTTTTAAGAAATGCTCAGCGCCGGCAGCGCCTAGGGCAGCACCGACGACGCAAAACAAATTAAAGCGGAGATTTTTTACTCAGCGTCGACAACGCCAAAGACAGTGCAGACCCTGTTTCTAGAAGGTTCGATGTATTTGGATGAATTTTTGAATAGTTTTTGGAGGCGCCTCTTGGAGAACTGACCTTGAGCTCTATTTGGGGCCGAATTTCATCAGCAAATTCGCTCCTCTACGTTTTTCATTCCTTTACTTTCATTTTTCGCACCACATCATTCCATTCCACTTTCATGTTGGAGTCAATTAGTGATTTTGTTTTCATAGTTTAGAGTTTTTGTGATGAGATTTAGTGTGAAAATTTCTGTAAGAGTGTTGGAGAAGGAGAAAAGTGAGATATATTCTTCCTGCATTTCTAAGGAAAGACTACAAAAGATTTGCTTTGAGAAAGAGTTTTAATATTAGTATTGTTTGTTTATTAGTGTTGTATGAACTTTCTTTTATATATGAAATTTGTGTTTTGTTTTGTCTTTCTCATAAGTCTGAGTAGTTCCCTTATCTTTCTCCCTACTCTAATATATGATGAAATGAAGAAATAATATGAATGTGCCAATATTAAATTGTAAAATAAATTGTGATGATTTTTTAACTCCGAACTTAATTTATTTTTTGATCTGGTCAATTGAATTGTTAAAATGTATTGTGAAACATATGATCCGGGAAATGAAGTATGAGTTCTACAATAGAGTAAAGATCACATTTGATTCCATAAAAGAGAACATCGTTTATGGAATTAAGTGCAAGTAAATAGGAAAATATTCTTTGTTGGTGTAGAATTGGAGAACATTTAGGGTGACATACTAAAATCTTCAATTCAGTCTTAATTTTTTAGAGCTGAAACGAGAGCTAACATTCAGGTGAAAGAAAGTAGGAGCTCTGGAGTGGGAGCCGGTATCATCGTAGCCTAGCCATGGATTTAAGGACTAAACACTGAGATTAGTCAATGATTTTTTATGCACTGTATCAGGGTAGATAATTAAAATTGCTCTTATTTGACACAATACATATTATGAACATTTATCTCATCTCATTTTACTATAGCCTCATTGTAGTGAGAATGATGCTTTTTCACATAAGAATCTCCGTTACATAAACATAGATATTTACTGTTTTAAATTTTACATATTTAATTTGATAATAATTTAGAAATTTAATTTTGATTACATCATAATAATTGAAATTAGTGACAGTGATTTCAATTGACTTTCTGTGAATTTCCCAACAAATTTGTCATTTCGAATTCAAGCCTTCTCCGTAGGATTGATACTTGGGGCTTAAATAGAAAGTTCATTATTGTTTGATAACGATACATATACTTGCGTAAAATCTGAATATTAATTGATTATATTTAATTAAATTTTACACAATCNAAAAATTTACATCCAGTTCTCCAAAGAGAGGTTTCAGGTTAAATTTTGAAAAGATAAATTAGTTCTTAGATAAAACTGCCCATTGATTTTGTCCTCATTTTATTAGGATTTTATGATCTTGTTCCAGGTATTTCATTTTTAAGAATAAAAGGGATGCACAAGGGTGTGCAAATTCTAGAATAATCAAGTTAATGCATCATAATTTAAAATTATGGGAGAGAGTAGTTGAACATAGGTTAAGACGTATTACAAAGATTTCTCATAATAAATTTGGATATATGTCGGGTAGGTCTACTATGGAAGCTATACATTTACTGAGAGGTTTGATAGAGAGAGTAATTGATCATAGGTTAAGACGTATTACAAAGATTTCTCATAATCAATTTGGATTTTTGCTAGGTACGTCTACTATGGAAGCTATGCATTTATTGAGAGGTTTGATGGAGAACTTCAGAGAGAATAAGGAGGATCTGCATATGATTTTTATGATTTAGAAAAGCTTACGATAAGGTTTCAAGAGATATCTTTGGAGAGTTCTAGAGAAAAAAGGTGTTGATATAACTTATATTCAAGTTATTAAAGATACATATGCTCGAGCTGTTACTTGTGTTCAAGCAGGACGATTGACAATATTTTCCTATTTCAGTTGGATGACTTTAGAGATCAGTTTTAAGCCCATATCTTTTTGCTTTAGTTATGGATGCTCTTACTGGATATTTACAGGAAGATGTACCTTGGTGTAAGCTTTTCGCTCATGATATCCTTTTCGTGGATAATATTAGAGAAAAAGCTTAAGAAAAACTTGAATTATGGAAGTCTACATTGGAGTTTAAAAGCCTTTATTTGAGTAGAACTAAAACTGAATACATGGAATGTAATTTTAATAGTAGTAGCTCTAGTGACAAAGCTGTAACTATGGGTGATCAAATTATTAAAAAGCGTGAACGTTTTAGATATCTCGGGTCTATTATTCAGAGTGATGGTGGTATAGATGGTATGTTACTAGTAGAATTCAAGTTGGTTGATTGAAGTGGAGGAAAGTATTGCTTATACTGAAAGGAAAATTATATAAGATGGTCGTGAGACCTGCAATGCTCTATGGTGCTAAATGTTAGCCTTTTAAAAGAGAAGCATAAAACTAAGTTAAGTGTTGCTGAGATGAGAATGCTTAGGTGGATGAGTGGCTTTACACTTAGAGACAAAATGTGAAATGAATGTATCTGTGATAGTGTTGGTGTAAATCTATTGGCAGACAAAATTAGAGAGCATCATCTTAGATGGTATGGTCATATTAAACGTCGACCATCTGATGATCCGATTATGAGAGTAGATGTTTTAGATTCGACTTTTGTTAAGAAAGACAGAGGTAGACCTAGGAAGACTTGGGCATATTGCATAAAAAATGATCTTAATTTATTAGAATTATATAAAAATATGACACTCAATAGGACACCATGGAGAAAGAAGATTCATGTAGCCGACCCCACGTAGTGGGATAAAGGTTTATTGTTGTTGTTCTTGTTCCAGATATTTCATTGGCATAAGTCGCTATGATTAATCACTTTTTTTGGTGAAAAACAAAATGTTCAAATAAGACTAATCATTAAATGTTAAATGCTTAGCATGTAGGAACATTATTTTTGATTTTTCATTAAAACAATTCACTACCTTTAGTTTAATACTGATGGTGGGGAGAATGATGTTAAATCTATTCAAAATCATATGGTTTTATCTTCTTGGGTTGTTTTGGACTATGGTCATAAAAGGTACTTGATTCAATCTTTTTGAAGGATCTTTATTTGTAGTCGTGGGATGTATTGTCCATGGAAAATTTATAGACGTGTCAGTACATTTGTAAAAGAGGATAATTTTAAGTTGACTTTAGTTAATAGTGGGCTTTGTGCCCTATCAAGTGCACTATATAATTGACAACCCAAGAGGATTTAAAGCTGTACATCAAAAAGATGTCAGTGCAGATCTCATAGGGATCCAATGGTCCATAATGAATAAGCACGATGAAGGAAGATCCCGTGCAAGGAGGAGATCGCGAGACCCATCGAGCCTGCCAAGCCAAGCTAACCGAGTAAAAAATCAACATGAGGATGGCCAATCGGTACCGACCCAGAAACTCACCATGATGTCTGAATCTTTAACCAAGGAAAAGCCGACTCAATATGGAAGCTTATCCTGCAGGAGAACCCACCAGAGAGAAGGGTTATTTCCACAAAACATATTCGACCACCTAGCGGAGACTAAAAGGCTTCTTGCCAAAATTAGGATCTTTGAGCCTACCAAGTTCAGCCGAGTGAGTTGAGCCAATTGAGCTCTACTATCCAGATAAATCGACCGAGCTAAGCCAACCAAGCTTAATCGACAGACTTGAGATGTTCGAGCCAAAAAATGACCAGATGATGAGTCTTCACTCATAAAATATGTAAAAAACTCATTATAAACCTCATCCTGATTGGATAAAAATATAATATTATTACTGTACTAAATCTTCTATAAATAGGAGAAATAATTATTGTAGAAGGCTTTCTTCCTTTTTTACTGTTCATTTGAGGGAATATAACTCCATTAGTGAAATCATCTCTTTCACTATTTCTCTTTCCACTCTCCTCTCACGTTCTATTCACGAAATTTTTTGGATTCAACATTTTAAAAGGCGCGCTGAATGTGGATCGCGCCACCAACAAGAAAAGAAACAATGCAAGGAGAATGACCTCACAACATTGAGGTCGACGATAAAGTGAAGTGCACCCGGGAGTTCGTAGTTCAAGAGATCCAAGATCTGAAGTATTAAATGCTGGAGTTGATCAAAGGCTTGCTGACTCTGGAGTAGGATCAACAACCCCTACACGACGCTTTAGCGCCGAACAACAGAAGAGTCTCCCCGATCTTGGAGTGGGAGGAGGGTGCCCATTACCTTGACAGCGCTGGGCTGGCACTAATTGTTCGCAATTGGTTCAGACATACTGAATCACCATGCCATCCAAAAAACACATTCTCCAATCACATATCTGATGTCGTGCCCCCATAACAATTCAAGAATTCGGAACTGGAACCTTACAAGAGACAGACAGACTCAACTGACCACATCGCTTCTTTTGAGTCGACCGTATGCATTCTTAGGATCAATGACGCCCTAAAGTGTTGAGTGTTGAATCTTTTTCACCATGCTGATGGTCACAACCCTCAGGTGGTTCAATGGATTACTGTCGGGACTAATCACATTATTTGCAGATTTCAAACGTATGTTCGCTGCATAGTTCATCAGTGCACGAAAACCTCACAAGAGCTCCCAGACTCTCCTACAGCTTTGTCAAGGTTAGGATGAAACCCTGCGAGCCGTCATCACCCGCTTTTAGAAGGAGATGTTAGAGGTTCGGGATCTAGAACCTACGTTAGCTCATATGGCCCTCGCTCAGGGACAAAAGGAAGGACCTCTTCGTTGTGTGTTGTGATTACAACACCCGAAGACATGAGCTGGGCTGTTGGAACTAGTGAACAAGCACATATCAACAGAAGAGTACAATTCCCCCTCCCTCTCCACTTCATTTTGAACTGAACAAAGCAACTGTATTTTGCCGAAGAATATTGCCCATAAAGAAGGGTAAAAACCGAGACACAGCTTGCCCTCCCACCCAAGCTCACTTTGAAAACTCATGACAACCCTCAGATAATTAGGTGACCGACAGAGCCCATTATCATGGAAATCAAGCCCAAAACTTCGACCAGCAGCCCACTCGATACATAGATCAATCGTCAGCTACCCATGAGATTGGCAAGCTGACTTCTTTAAGAGACTTGATGGCCAAAATAATGAAGGTCATTCAAAATAAGAGCTACTTCTAGAAGACAACTCCAATGAAAGCTGGAGCTTATTTTCGAGACCTTAAGAAGTACTGTGCATATCATAGCAACATCATGAAACAAAAAAATGTCGGCACCTACCCATGAGACTGTCAAGTTGACTTCTTTATGAGATTTGATGGTCGAAATAGTGGAGGTCATTTAAAACAAGGGCTAATTCAAGAAGAAGACTCCAATGAAAGCTGAAGCTTATTTTCGAGACCCTAAGTAGTATTGCGCGTATCATAGTGACCATGATCACGAAACAAAAGAATGTCGATACCTCCAGAGTCTGATTAAACATTCGATTGAGGCTGAGAAATTGAAGGAGTTCATAGTCCTTGGAGCAACCGCCCAATGACCAGGAAAAACTCCTATGGAGAAAGCCACAGGTGAGCTGGTTTGGGCTCACGCAATACACATAGTTAGTACAGTTCTTGCCATCTTCGGAGATGGATGAGATTCAACACGCCGAGCTAGCTTGAAGAGGTCCCAGACAGGTGAATTATGTGCAGTGGTTTTGATGCCGCGACGCAAATCACACCCCTATTATTTTTTTACCAAAGAAGACTGTTGACCTCAATTTTCGTGAGGTCTAGTTTTTCTCGTAGGAGTTAGGATCTAGCCTCAGGGGTCTTCCTNCGGGAATAGGATGAAATAGGGCCATAGTTTCTACTGCAAGCTTCGTTCTCTTTACGCAAGGTTGTGGTTGATATCTATTCTTGCTCTCATTTTTTTCACTCTGGCTACTGGTGAGATACCTAAAACCCTAAACGATCATCTGTCTCTCTCACTCTCTCTCTATTTTACTCTCATTGCTTCATGTGAATAGCTCGGTTGGGGTCTTTGTGGATCATTTCCACTAGAACTTTTGGTTTTGAGCCGTTGCTATGAAATTTGGGTTTTTTGTTTCTCTTGAGTATTGATGTTACCTGGAATGCTTATGACACGACGTTGGGCTGACGGTGTGGAGGAATTTGTTCAATTTGGATTGTCTTATTGTTATTTTTTTCTGTCTTTCTATGATTGTGGTATGATCTTTCTTTCCATCTTTCTGTGATCGTGGTATGATCTTCTTGGATTGTGTTTTGATTTTTTTGCTGCTATGTGTTGACCTCAATTTTCGTGAGGTCTAGTATTTCTCGTAGGAGATAGGATCTAGCCTTAGGGGTCTTCCTGCGACTATCTTAGAGCCTTAGAAGTGGTGTCCGCCTCGTTTTAGTTCGACCTGTTTCCATCCTCTTTTGGAGTTTCGCGTGTGTGGTATCGACTTCTAGCACTTAGAAGGATGAAACCGACATGAGGAAACCCCCAAAGTGGATTCCTATAGGACCTTTCCGAGCCTTAGGTTGGCCTTCTGCACAATTCGCACTCCTGCGCGCACCAGCTTTGCAATTCGGAGAGTCGACGTAGTCGATCGCCGCAATTCGTATTGCCTCCGCTGTTACTTGCCGAATGCTCGAGTAAACCTTTTGGGACGATCGATCGCGGGTCGAAATTTTGTGAAATTTGAATTTCGACGCGTTTTGACCCGATTGTCGACGACG
>JXCR01142074.1:377201-402451 GCA_002079205.1 Phalaenopsis hybrid cultivar
CCTGTTTCTGTTGGATGATACAGCATGCTAGCTTTTCTTTTACTTATCTGAGATGAAACAGTGGCATAGTTCTCTTATAGGAAGCTTGAAATATGTTTTTGAAATGATTCTAGCACTTCTTGCAAGCATGTTGGGGTTTCGGTTTTAGCATTTTATGATCTGCTTTTGTTTAAAAAGAATGTTAGAGAGCTTATTTTATTTCTCATACATATATGGAGTTTGATTTAGCTCCCCATGCGGCNACTCCACGAAACAAAATGGATAACTTTTCTTTGCATGCCTAAGAAGTTGTGTGTATGTCAAAAACATAAATTTTAAAAACGCATTTTAAAATTAGTTGTCCACCTGACGAATACCTGTTTAGGCTGGGAAATAGCCCCTAAGTGAGGTTCAAGACAAACTTCTAGACGAGTGACGGGTTTTATACATTCGGGTGACTGAGTAGCCTTCGTGGTCCCTCGAGAATAAATATAACTGAACCTAGTCCCATACGAGTGTTTGCGGTCCCCCTTGTCCGGGTTTTCTTTTTGTTTTATTGAAGTTTTGGGGACGAGATATTCGTGCTACTTTTCTTGTCTTTCGTGATTTCTCCAGGAGTTTTGAGGGTTTTATTTTACTTGAGTCTTTTTCGTCGAGTTTTTCGAGTTTTCCGCCCTTTCTCGGATTTCCTGGATGACGTTCTCTTCCAGATTTTATTTTTGGAGATGTATTTGGGTTTGCTATGCTTAAGGGACATCGGATCTCACGGGCGTACAGGTTTGATTTACATTTTACAGCATTTAATTTTCCTGTTTCTACCTGCTGTTGTTCTTATATAGCATGTTATAATTCTTCTGTTTCTACTTGCTACTGTTCTCCCTGTATAGCATGTTATAATTCTCCTGTTTCTACTTGCTACTGCTCTCCCTATATAGCATGTTATAATTCTCCTGTTTCTACCTGCTATTGTCTTCCATATATAGCATGTTGCACTGCTCCTGTTTTTTGCCTACTACTGTTTCACTTGCATGCTACTGTTCGCTCCTGCATAGCGCACCTTACATTTTATAACTTTAAAACATATTTACTTTTTTTACATAGGATGTTTAGAGGACTACAACCATAGGGCCGTTTGATTTGATATTGTAACTGGACACCCTAGAAAACTTAAACTCGTCACGTCAAGGAGCTTGGAGCTAGCGCAGTGGTAACTGGACACCCTAGAAAACTTAAACTCGTCACGTCAAGGAGCTTGGAGCTAGCGCGGTGGGCAGCATGGCCATCTTCAACAGCAAACATGTCTTCCTCAGTGAAACTCATTCCCTTTCCTAGAAATTAAACAACAATCCATAGGTTTTCGAGGTTGTTTGCCTCTAGCGCTATTCCTTTTCCTAGAAATTAAACAACAATCCATAGGATTTCGAGGTTGTTTGCCTAGCGCAATTTTCCTTTTCCTAGAAATTAAACAATCCATAGGTTTTCGAGGTTGTTTGCCTAGCGCAACATACTTTCCTTTTCCTAGAAATTAAACAACAATCCATAGGTTTTTGAGGTTGTTTGCCTAGTGCAACATCCTTTTCCTAGAAATTAAACAACAATCCATAGGTTTTCGAGGCTGTTTGCCTAGCGCAACATAACCTTTCCTAGAAATTAAACAACGATCCATAGGTTTTCGAGGTTGTTTGCCTAGCGCAACATAAATCCTCNGAAAAAAAAAGAGAAATTAAAAATTTACAAGAAATGACGAATAATTTAGATAATCCAATAAATGAAAATTGACAAATATCTTTAAAAGATTATGAGAATTCGACAACAGATGAACTTCACTTGACTATTCAAAATCTTGATGTTGCTGCTAATTCTTTTGAGTTTAAACCTGCTATTATCCAAATGATACAAAATAATCAGTTTGGAGGATCATCTACTGAAGATCCTAACTTACATCTTGCTAGTTTTTTTGAAATTTGTGCTACATTTAAATATGACGGAGTGTCTAATGATGCTGTTAGGCTTAGACTTTCTTTTTCTTTAAGAGATAAAGCCAAGGCTTGGTTAAATTCATTAGCATCTGGATCTATTAGAACTTAGGGAGAACTATCACAAAAATTCTTGGCTAAATATTTTTCACCCTCGAAAAACGCTAAGCTTAGAAATGATATTAGATTATTTTGTCAGTTTGAACGGGAATCGATATATGAAACCTGAGAAAGTTTTAAAGATATTCTTAGGAAATGTCCACATCACGCTTTACCAGATTGGTTAATAATTTAAACATTTTACAATGAATTAGTAGGATCACTGAGATCTATTATAAATGCTGCTGCGGATGGTTCATTAATGTCAAAACTTTTTGATGAAGCATATTCGTTAATTGAAGAAATGACTACTAATAATTTTCAATGACCCTCTGAAAGGGTAAATCTTAAGAGAGTAACTAGTATTCATTATTCTGATGTAATGTCTATTTTGAAATCTCAAATTGCTGCTATTTCTAGAAAAAAGATTGATCAAATAAGAATGAATTATTCTCAAGTACTCCCAGTATTAGAGGAGAATTCACTGTGACAGATTATTGATACTCAATCATCTTATGAAACTTTAAACGCTATAAATAATCGAAATAACAGTCCCTATTCTAACTATTTTAATCCTGGTTGAAAAAATCACCCTAATTTTAATTGGAATAATTATAATAATTCGGTGAATCCATCCAGAAATCTGAACAGTCAAGGAAATCCTAATATTCGACCTTATTATCCTCCAGGATTTAACTCCAATCCTAACCCACAAGTTAAGGAAAAGAAGTTGACGATGAAAGAAGTAATGTTGAATATGAGAAATCAAATACAGAATCAAGGGGATGTTATTAGAAATATTGAAAATTAATTAGGACATATTGCTACTGCACTTAGTAATAGACTTTCTAGAATTTATCCAAGTACTGTGGAAGTTAATCCAAAAGATCAAAATAAAGAACAAATTAAAGCTATTCAACTACGAAGTGAAAAAGAAGTTGAAACAAGGATCCAAAGAGAAACTGAAGTTGATGAAGAAAAGGAAGAAATTGAAAATGATCAACAGAAAAATGAACAAACACGGAGCCCTGTAGAAAAATCATTACATCCGTTTCCTCAAAGACTGAAACAGTAGAATAAAGATAAACAATTTACAAAATTTTTGAAAATCATTAAAAAGTTAACGATAAATATTCCTTTTGTTGAAGCTTTGGAATAAATGTCAAGTTATGTTAAATTTATGAAAGTTGTATTAAATAAGAAAAAGAAGTTTACAGATCATGAGACCGTTGCACTTAGTGAAGTGTGTAGTGTTATTATTCAGAAAAAGCTTCCTGAAAAATTAAAAGATCTTGGTAGTCTTACTATACCTTGTGCAATTGGAGAAAAAGTTTCATGGAAAAGCTTTATGTGATTTAGGAGCGAGTATCAATTTTATGCCTTTATCAATTTTTAAACATTTAGATTTGAGAGAAATTTCCCCTACTACTGTAACTCTTCAGCTAGCTGATCGATCAATAACTTATCCAAAAGGAGTTATAGAAGATGTGCTAGTAAAAGTGGATAAATTTATTTTCCCTATAGACTTTATAATATTGGATATGGAGGAAGATAAAGAGATTCCCATTATTTTAGGGAGACCATTTCTCCCAACAGGGGGAGCTGTAATACATGTGCAAAAAGGAGAATTAATGATGAGAGTTAATGATCAAGAAGTGAAATTTAATATAACAAAAGCTATGAAATATTCTGAATAATAAAAAAATTTGAATATTTTAGGATGGAAGTAACTGATTATCTAAGTAATGAACAGTTTAAGAATCAATTCGAAGATAAATCAAAGGAGAAATTTTTTATGCTGAAAATGAAGTAAAAGAAGAAGATTTAGATTATATTCAAGACAAATTTGAAGCATTAGACTTGCTGGAAAATGATAGTAAAAATCTTATTCCTTCAAGTATTAAACCACATGAACTTGAATTGAAGATATTACCTGCCCATTTAAAATATGTATTTTTAGGAGAGTCATCTACATTATTTGTTATTATATCTTCTGAGTTAACTAAAATTCAGGAACAAAAGTTGATAGAAATGTTGAAAAAGTATAAAAAGGCTTTTGGATGGACTTTAACAGATTTTAAAGGAATTAGTCATTCAATTTGTATGCACAGAATTTTATTAGGTAAACAGTATGAACCTAAAGCGGATCCTCAGAGAAGATTAGACCCAATAATAAAAGAAGTTGTTAAAAAATAGATTTTAAAGTGGTTAGATACTGAAATTATTTATCCTATTTCAGATAGTGCTTGGGTAAGCCCAATTCACTGTTTTTCGAAGAAAGGAGTGACTGTTGAAGAAAACGAGAAAAATGAATTAATACCAATAAGACAAGTAATTGGTTGACGAATTTGTATTGACTATAGAAAACTAAATATGACCGACAGAAAAGATCACTTTTCTTTGTCTTTTCTAAATCAAATGTTGGATAGATTGACTGAGAACAAATATTATTGTTTTTTAGATGGATATACCATATATCACCAAATTCAATTGCTCTAGAGGATCAAGAGAAAACGACGTTTACAAGCTCATATGAAATATTTGCTTTTCGTAAAATGTCTTTTGGACTATGCAATTCACATGCAACATTGCAAAGATGCATGCTGTCAATTTTTAACAATTTTATAGAGCATGAAATTAAAGTATTTATGGATGATTTTTCTGTATTTGAGACTCGTTTGAGTTATGCCTTAATAATTTAGAAAAAGTTCTGGAGATATGTGAAAAAATCAACCTAGTTTTAAATTGGGAAAAATGTCAATTTATGGTTGCGGGAGGTATTGTTCTTAGGCATAAAATTTCTGAAAAAAACATGGGAGTAGATCCTGCAAAAATCCAAGTTATAGAAAAATTACCACCTTTTAATAATGTTAAAGGGGTGAGAAATTTTCTAGGACATGTTGGTTTTTACAGACGCTACATAAATTTTTTTTCAAAAATAACTAAGCCTCTATGCAAACTTTTAGAAAAAGATACGAAATTTAATTTTAATAAGGAATGCATAACAACATTTGAATTATTAAAGAAAAAATTAATCACTGCACATATAATAGTACCACCTGACTGAGAGAAATCATTTGAAATAATGTGCGATGCTAGTGATTATGTTATTGGGGCTGTATTAGGGCAAAGACACGACAAAAATTTTAAAATTATATATTATGCTAGTAAAACTCTAAGTAATGCTCAAATTAATTATAATACTACTGAAAGAGAGTTATTATCTATTGTTTATGTCTTTGATAAATTTAGATCTTATTTAATTGGAGCTAAATATATCGTGCATACAGATCATTCTGCTATTAAATACTTGATGCAAAAGAAGGATGCTAAATCAAGATTAATTAGATGAATACTTCTATTGCAAGAGTTTGATTTTACCTTGGTAGATAGAAAGGGAAATGATAATCAAATAGCTGATCATTTGCCTAGAATAGAAATAGAAATATTAACTAATTTTGCAAATGAAATTTTAGAAAATTTTCCTGATGAAATATTATATAATATTGATGAAATGGATGTGCCGTGGTACGCTGATATAATAAACTATATTGTTATTGACATTTTTTAACCTAATATCAAGAATCTATAATTAAAGAAATTTATCTATGATTCGAAAGACTATTTTTGGAATGACCCATATTTATATAAACAATGTAAAAATTTAATTATTAGAAGATGTGTGCCTTATGAAGAAACTCAATAAATAATTAAAAGATGCCATGATTCTGAATTTGCAAGACATTTTGTAATAAATAGAATTACATATAAAATTTTGCAAGTTGGATTTTATTGGCCTACTATTTTTAGTGATGTTAATGAATATATTAAAACATGCGATAGATATCAATGAGTAGGAAATATTTCCAGAAGAGACGAAATTCCTCTAAATTACACATTAGAAGTTGAAATTTTTGATGTGTGGGGATTAGACTTTATGAGATCATGTATGCCTTCATTTGGAAATTTATATATATTACTTGCTTTTGATTATATGTCTAAGTGAATTGAAGCTATTGTTGTGCCTAGATGTGACACTCGAAGTGTTTCTAAATTTTTAATTAAAAATATTTTTACAATGTATGAAATGCCAAAAGTAATCATTACTGATGGGGGATCTCATTTTAGGAATAAGAGAATCGAAAAATTAATCAAGAAATATGATATAATGTATAGATTATCTATTGCTTATCATTCTCAAACTAGTGGTCTAGCAGAAATATCAAATTGTGAAATTAAAAGTATTTTAGAAAAAAATGTAAATTCTTATAAATTAGATTGGTCTGCTAGACTAGATACTGTATTATGGGCATACAGAACTGTTTATAAAACTCCTATAGAAATGTCTTCATATAAATTGATTTTTGGAAAAACATGTCATTTACCAGTAGAATTGGGACAAAACATTTTGGGATATTAAAGAATTTAATTTTAATTTAAAGGATGCTTGTGAGAAAATGTTTTTGCAACTCAATGAACTTGAGGATATTAGAAATGAAACATATGATAATGCGAAAATCTATAAATAGAAAATGAAAATATGGCATGATCAGAAGATTATTCAAAATAAATTTGAACCTGGACAAGTTCTACTTTATTATACAAGATTGAGATTGCTTCTAAGAAAACTAAAGTCCAAATGGTTAGGACCATGTAAAGTGATTAAAATCTATTATTATGGAATTGTTATTAAAGATCATAATAATGGAAAGATATTTAAAGTTAATGAACATTGTTTGAAACATTATTATGAAGGACACATACCTCAATTTAAAGAAATTTTAATGTTAAGTCAACTCAACTAAACAAATGGTATGTCGGGCTGATGACGTTAAACTAAGCGATTTGTGGGAGGCAACTCATACTTTTATTGCTATGTATTATTATTTGATTTGTTAAGTGTTTATATATTAATAGATAATAATCATAAACAATTGCATTTATTATAAATTAAGTAAAATATTGGTATTTGAGAAAAATTTAGAATCGAATTGAATAAAAAAATGAAAATCGCAACACCGCCCTAGATAACGGACATCAGCGCCAATCGGGAGTACCGACGGCGCTGAGTGCGGTTGGACGGTTTTAGACGACTTTTGGCAGGTTTTGGCGCGATTTCACTTCATAATAACCGCCGGGACGAGTTTAAAAAGGCCTAAAAACATTCTTAGACGCCTAGTAACTTCCTATTTTCAGATTTCATGGCTTTCAGTTCCAGAAATACTTTGAGGTATGAAGTTTTTAACAAAAGAAAGTTCATTAGTTTCGACGCGCATTGATTATACGATAAAGTTGTTATGAAGAGGAGATTGATCAAGGAAAGAAAATTTGTTAATCATGAAGTGATCAATCCTACTGGTCTAGTTGATAAAATCCTTCTGGAAATGCGTTAGGAAGTTCTGTGTTACACTACGTCTGCGGTTGTCGTGCATGTGATGAAAGAGTTTTATGCAAACTTACATGAAATCACTCAAGGTGTTGTCTTCGTACGAGGTAAGACTGTAGCATTTACTCCTGCAAGGATTAATGAATTATATATGATATACAACATTTCAATCTGTCATTATACAAATTTCATCCCTACACGAGATTTGATGCAAGACGTGTAATCTTCTGACGGATGAAAGTGATATGTGGGAGATACGAGATGAAGGATATGTTAGTTTCTCCACTTCATTACTTAATTCAATTTCGAAGCAATTACATTTCTTTATTGCTGCAAAATTACTCCCTACTATGAAAATTAGTAGAGTCACCAAAGAATGTGTTATTTTAAATTACTGCATTCAAATAGAAAAACCCATTGATATAGGGTCTATTATATTTAAATTTATTATGGGTATCCTTACTAATGAACTAATTTATGGACTTGGGCATCCATCTACCATCTTTTTGATTTGCAGTCAAGCCCAAGTTCCATATGAAAGTTGGGAAAAGACTTTATTACCTTGGGAACCCATGAATTCTTTACATGAGAATTATTGTGGAAATAGAAATGAAGTGTTAGAAGTCATCATAGATCAATCTTCACATGCTTCAACTCCATTAATACCACAAACAGTTGGAAGTTCACTTGCTTTGGAAAAGAAATTGAAGAAAATTGAAAAAGAACTTAAATATTATGAATGTAGTAGGAGATCTTAAATACCTTTTTGATCACCTAGATTGGAGAATGAAAGAAAATTTTGAACACACTGGAACTTTTGAATAGGATTAGTTCAGATGTTTAAAGAAAAAGGTTGGATCGAAGAAAATTCGACAGATCAATTTCCATACCGATCCTTCTACAACTTATATGTTCATTATCAATCTATGGGAGATATTAGAGGAGGAGAAAACACTGAAGAAGAGGCGTAATAATTGAAGATTTTAAATTCTCTATCTATTTTAGAACATTATATATATTTAGTGTAATTGTGTGGATTTAATTTGGTTTGGTTTGCTTTTTGCTTTAAAATTCTTAACTTTAATTGTGTGTATAGTTTTGTGACAGCGTTTAGTGTTGTGGCTTGATTTCGACGCTGATTTATAATTACTTTGTTTAATATGTGTGATTGTGCAATTAAAAATTGTGTTTGTAAAAAGTGTACTTTTATATATAAAAGTTAATTTGTTGTTGTTTGTGAAAATTGGTGTTTGTGAAATGTTTTATTTTGTGAATTATTGTTAGATACTAAAAATTTTGGATGTAAGTTGATAGAAAATTGAAAATTAAAAAAATCAAAATATGAAATTTTCGGGCCTTTAGCGCCGACGGCGCCCTCCACCCGACAACAGATTTTAACCCCTAAAAATTCTCAATATTTACTGTGGCCACCATTTTTACGCTTAAGTCATCTTCAACCTTCGGTTTGGGCGGCTAGGACTTGATTTTGGGCGGATTTGAGCCGATTTAGAGGCTCAAAGACTTCGGATTTCTTCTTCTCTAGCTAAGAGCTACACTTTAAATCAAATTTTTTTTATTTTCACCGAGGATTAATCTCACATTGCATGGATCCAAAAATATGGATTTTTTTTGAGAAATTTTTTATAAAATCCTTTGGTGATGAACTCTTATTTAGTGATTTGAAGTTTAAAATGTTTTACATTTTGATTTTTGTAATTTTAGAATTTATTCGAATTTTTCAAAATTTTTAGATTTCCTATGACACCTAGATTGAGCAAAAGGAAAGTAGAATATGACGAACAGAGATTTGTTAGCTTTAGAGCCAGTGCCCGATTTCATAGTATTTGTGAAAATAAGAAAGTAATTCAGGACCGAGGTTTTAAAAATCCTGGAGGAGAAGTTAAACGTTTGTTTATTGCTCGGCAATGAGAAAATTTTTGTTATTTTACTGCCGATACGATAGCTGGGATTGTAATGGAATTTTATGTCAACCTTCCTGAAGCTTCTGATGATTATGTATTTGTTCGTGGAAAAAGAATATAATTTACTCCAAAGAAAATAAATGAGTTTTATTCTGTAAAAGATGTGTATAGATGCAAGTATCATTCTTTTTCTGTTACAGATCAGACTTTAGATGACGTTATTTCTTTTCTGACTAGTGAGAAATGGGCTTGAAAAATAAAAAATGGAGTTAAAGTTAACTTTCCTCTTTCTATGTTAAATGTAGTATTTACAGTCTGACACTGTTTTATTTCTGGATGGATGATTCCAACGAATCATCATAGTGAAGTGATCAAGGTTAGAACTATTCTGAACTACTGTATTCAGCAAGTGATGGATATAAATGTAGGCTCTATCATTTATATGAACATTCGATCTATTTGCTCTGAGAGAGACCACTGATGGATTGACACACCCTGCTCTTATTTACACACTTTGTGAGCAGGTAGGAGTTGATTTCAGACCTAATGAGGAGAGGATTGAGCCTTAGAGACCCATTGGGCTTGCCAACATCAAGACTCATGAGTCCCATGTTGATTGGAGATCTGGAAGACATACCAGGAATATTCCTTCTACTTCTAGAACCCCTAGTGAGCCTACTTCAAGTGACCCCGACAACAGGGAGTTGTTGGATCAAATGATGATACAACAGGGAGATATTTTGAGGATGGATCATAGGATGCAGAATATAGAGGCCAAAAATGCTCACACTGATGATCTGATTCGCCAGAAATTTGAGTATGATGTTGTTTATGATGATGTTTTAGTGAAATACTTGAGGGGTGACCATACAATTTAGTTCCCTATTCACTCTACTTATACTCCATATCAACAGCAGAAGTTAGATGTCGATGATGAGGAAGATGATGACTGGTGATCTATTTTGTTTGTTTGTTTGTGTTTGTAATATGTGGTTGTATTGTTTGTGTTGTGATGTTGTTTTGACTTTGTTGTTATGTTTTGTGAAACTGTAATGTGGAAAATTTTTTTCATTTTTAGAATTTAGTTTAGTTCTGTTGTTATTTTCAGCACTTTGTTCTGTTTTGTGATTAGCTCTTTCTCAGCAAATTTTATATGTATTATGTGCAATTTAATGTTTTTAGCATTGTAGTTTTCATTTTAGCACCTGCAGTATTTTCAAAATTTATGTTAAAAAATCAGAATCTTCAATAGGTATAATTTTTTTTATGTATTTAATGCTTTCTTTTACCCTTTTTAAAGCTCTTATTGTAAAAATCTTTTAAAAATTTAAGTTTGGGGGGAGAAGAAGAAAATTCATTTTTAGAAAGAGAGAACTTAATTTTATTGGTCCTCAATTATATTTTTAAAATTTTAAATTTAATATGACCTTTGGTATTAGAGGTTAACTTTGGATAACTATATTTTTGTTTCTAAATATGTAGTAAATTTAAGTAAAAATTTTCAATAATAAAGGTTAATTCTTGGGACTAAGATATTTGGTAAAAGAAAATAAAACTATATTTTTCTATTTTTAGTAAAGGAAATTTATATTTTTGAAGTATTAAAAATCTTAAAAGATTCGTATAAAAAGAAAAGAATTAAACTTTATGAATTCTTTAAGTTAATATAAATTTGTTATGTAAATAAATGTAAAAGTTTTTAACTTTAAGAAAAAGATAGTGAAATTCAAAATCTTTAAAGACTATCCAGATATAGTAATCCTGACATATAAAAAAAGAAGAAAATAAAGAAAGAAAAGAAAAATGGGATTAAAAATAATCCTGAAAAGAAAAGAAAAGAAAAAGACAAAAATATATATAAGGAGAAGCTTGAGGAGATGCCTAATTAAAAATTGGCTTCACTTGAATTAACTTAAGAAAAAAAAAACTTGAACACATTTTCTAAACTTTTTATTTGAATGTTAACTTAATTATTAATAAAGTTTTATGAAGTTTTTTTTCATATGAATTTGCTAAGTGACTTTAATATAACAAATTACAATTTTTCTTGAAAGAAATATATGATCAGAAACTTTAAACTTAATTATTGAATATCTTTACACATTTAGTATTAACTGGAGTTGTTTTGAATTTTTCTTAAGTTATACTATTATATTTGAAAAATTGAAATATAGAAGTCTAAAAGTTAAGATCTTTATCATAAGTCATATTTTTTATGTAGTAGAGAAGTTACTTGAGGACAAATAACATGTAAGTTTGAGGGGTTTTGATACACAAAAAATATATGCATTTTTAGACCCATATTTTATACCTATTTTTGATGATATTGCACTTTAATAGAAGGTATTTTGATGTTTTCTTGTATGCTGTTGATTTTTAGGGCTTAAAGTAAAAAAAAAAAATCAAAAAGATGAAATTTGGAGTCAAAATGACATTTTTGAAAAAATGCTCAGTGCCGGCAGCGCCGACGACGCAAAACAAATTAACGCGGCGATTTTTTACTCAGCTCCGACGACGCCAAAGGCGGTGCAGACCCCGTTTTTAGAATGTTCGATGTATTTGGACGACTTTTTGAAGAGTTTTTGGAGACACCTCTTGGAGAACCGACCTTGAGCTCTATTTAGGGCCGAATTTCATCAGAAAATTCGCTCTACATTTTTCTCTCATCTACTTTCATTTTTCGCACCACATCATTCCATTCCACTTCTATATTGAAGTCAATTAGTGATTTTGTTTTCATAGTTTAGAGTTTTTGTGGTGAGATTTAGTGTAAAACTTTCTGTAAGAGTGTTGGAGAAGGAGAAAAGTGAGATATATCTTCTTCCTGCATTTTTAAGGAAATGCTACAAAAGATTTGCTTTGAGAAGAAATTTTTAAATAAGTATTGTTTGTTTATTAGTGTTGTATGAACTTTCTTTTCTATATGAAATTTTTGTTTTGTTATTTCTTTCTCATGAAGTCTGAGTAGTTCCCTCTATCTTTCTCCCTACTCTGAGATATGGTGAAATGAAAAGATAATATGAATGTGCCAATATTAAATTGTAAAATAAATTGTGATGATTTTTTAACTCCGAACTTAATTTACTTTTCGATCTGACCAATTAAATTGTTAAAATGTGTTGTGAAGCATATGATCCGGGAAATAGAGTATCAGTTCTACCATAGAATAAGAATCACATTTGATTCCATAAAAGAGAACATCGTTTATGGAATTAAGTGCAAATAAATAGGAAAATATTTTTTGTTGGGTGTAGAATTGAAGAACTTTTAGGGTTACAGACTAAAATCTTCAATTCAGTCTTAGTGTTTAAGAACTGAAGCGAGAGCTAGCCTTCAGGTGAAGGGAAGTGAGAGCTCTGGAGTGGGTGTCGGTATCCTCCTAACCTAGCCACAGATTTAGGGACTAAATACTTAGATTAGCCAATGATTTTCTATGCACTGTATCAGGGAAAAAATAAAATTGTTCCTATTTGGCACAATACATATTATGAACATTTATCTCATTTCATTTTACCATAGCCTCATTGTAGTGGGAATGATGCTTTTTCACATAAGAATATCCGTTACATAAACATAGTTAATAGATTAGTATTTATTGTTTTAAATTTTGCATATTTGATTTGATAATAGTTTAAAATTTTAATTTTGATTACATCTTAACAATTGAAATTAGCGACAGTGATTTCAATTAACTTTCAGTGAATTTCCTAGCAAATTTGTCATTTTCAATTTAAACTTTTCCCGTAGGATCGATACTTGGGGCTTAAATAGAAAACCCATTATTACTTGATAACGATACGTATACTTGCGTAGAATCCGAATATTAATTGATTATATTTATTTAAATTTTACACAATCTATCGCAAAAAAAAAAAAGTCGGATCATCTGCCACCATAACATATATATAATTAGCCAACGATAGAAAGATAAAATTTCTCCAACAAGTCACCAAAACCTACAAGCTCCAAAAATTTACATCCAGTTCTCCTGAGAGAGGTTTCAGGTTAAATTTTTAAAAGATAAATTAGTTTTTAGATAAGACACTGCTCATTGATTTTGTCCTCATTTTATTAGAATTCTATGACCTTGTTCCAGGTATTTCATTTTTAAGAATAAAAGGGATGCACAAGGGTGTGCAAATTCTAGAGTAATCAAGTTAATGTGTCATAATTTAAAATTATGGGAGAGAGTAGTTGAACATAGGTTAAGACGTAATACAAATATTTCTCATAATAAATTTGGATATATGTCGGGTATGTCTAATGGAAGCTATACATTTACTGAGAGGTTTGATGGAGAGAGTAATTGATCATAGGTTAAAACGTATTACAATGAGTTCTCATAATCAATTTGGAGTTTTGCTAGGTATGTCTACTATGGAAGCTATACATTTATTGAGAGGTTTGATGAAGAACTTTAGAGAGAATAAGAAAGAAGAAAGATCTGCATATGATTTTTATTGATTTAGAAAAGCTTACGATAAGGTTTCAAGAGATATCTTTTGGAGAGTTTTAAAGAAGAAAGGTGTTGATATAACTTATATTCAAGTTATTAAAGATACATATACTCGAGTTGTTACTTGTGTTCAAATAGGACGATTGACAAAATATTTTCCTATTTCAGTTGGATGACTTTAGGGATCAGTTTTAAGCTCATATCTTTTGGCTTTAGTTATGGATGCTCTTACTGGACATTTACAGGAAGATGTACCTTGGTGTAAGCTTTTCTCTTATGCTATCCTTTTCGTGGATAAGATTAGAGAAAAAGCTTAGGAAAAACTTGAATTATGGAAGTCTACATTGGAGTCTAAAAGCCTTTATTTGAGTAGAACTAAAACTGAATACATGGAATGTAATTTTAATAGTAGAATGGGTGATCAAATTATTAAGCGCGAACGCTTTAGATATCTCGAGTCTATTGTTCAGAGTGATGGTGGTATTGATGGTATGTTACTAGTAGAATTCAAGTTGGTTGATTGAAGTGTAGGAAAGTACTGCTTATACTGAAAGGAAAATTATATAAATGGTGGTGAGACCTGCAATGCTTTATGGTGCTGAATGTTAGCCTTTAAAAGAGAAGCATAAAACTAAGTTAAGTGTTGCTGAGATGAGAATGCTTAGGTGGATGAGTGGCTTTACAATTAGAGACAAAATGTGAAATGAATGTATCTGTGATAGTGTTGGTGTAACTCCATTGGCAGACAAAATTAGAGAGCATCGTCTTAGATGGTATGGTCATATTAAACGTCGACCATCTGATGATCCGATTATGAGAGTAGATGTTTTAGATTCGACTTTTGTTAAGAAAGACAGAGGTAGACCTAGGAAAATTTGGGCATATTGCATAAAAAATGATCTTAATTTATTAAAATTATATGAAAATATGACACTCAATAGAACGCAATGGAGAAAAAGGATTCATGTAGCCGACCCCACGTAGTGGGATAAAGATTTATTGTTGTTGTCCTTGTTTCAGATATTTCATTGGCATAAGTCGCTATGATTAATTACTTTTTGGGTGAAAAACAAAATGTTCAAATAAGACTAATCGTTAAATGTTAAATGCTTAGCATGTAGGAACATTATTTTTGATTTTCCATTAAAACAATTCGCTACCTTTAGTTTAATACTGATGGTGGGGAGAATGATGTTAAATCTATTCAAAATCATATGGTTTTGTCTTCTTGGGTTATTTTGGACTATGGTCATAAAAGATAGTTAACTCACTCTTTTTGAAGGATCTTTATTTGTAGTCGTGGGATGTATTGTCCATGGAAAATTTATAGACGTGTCAGTATATTTGTAAAAGAGGATAATTTTAAGTCGACTTTAGTTAATAGTGGGCTTTGTGCCCTATCAAGTGCACTATATAATTTACAACCCAAGAGGATTTAAAATTGTGCATCAAAAGATGTCAGTGCAGATCTCACAGGGATCCAATGGTCCATAATGAATAAGCACGATGAAGGAAGATCCTGTGCAAGGAGGAGATCGCGGGACCCATCGAGCCTGCCAAGCCAAGCCAAGCTAAGTGAGTCAAAAATCAACATGAGGATGGCCAACCGGTACCGACCCAGAAACCCACCCAAAAACTCACCATGATGTCTGAATCTTTAACCAAGGAAAAGACGACTCAATACGGAAGCTTATCCTGCAAGAGAACCCACCAGAGAGAAGGGTTATTTCCACAAAACATATTCGACCACCTAGCGGAGACTAAAAGGCTTCTTGCCAAAAATAGGTTTTTTGAGCCTACCAAGTTCAGCCTAGCGAGTTGAGCCAATTAAGCCCTACCATCCAGATAAAATCGACAAAGCTAAGCCAACCAAGCTTAATCAACAGACTTGAGATGTTCGAGCCAAAAAATGACCAGATGATGAGTCTTCACTCATAAAATACGTAAAAAAACTCATTATAAACCTCATCCTGATTGGATAAAAATATAATATTATTACTGTACTTAATCTTCTATAAATAGGAGAAATAATTATTGTAGAAGGCTTTCATCCTTTTTTACTGTTCATTTGAGGGAATATAACTCCAATAGTGAAATCACCTCTTTCACTATTTCTCTTTCCACTCTCCTCTCACGCTCTATTCACAATTTTTTTTGGATTCAACATTCTAAAAGGCGCGCTGAGCGTGGATCGCACCACCAACAAGAAAAGAAGCAATGCAAGGAGAATGACCTGACAACACGGAGGTCGACAATAAAGTGAAGTGTACCTGGGAGTTTGTAGTTCAAGGGATCGAAGATCTGAAGTATCAAATGCTGGAGTTGATCAAAGGCTTGCTGACTCTGGAGTAGGATCAATAACTCCTACACGACGCTTCGGCGCCGAACAACAGAGGAGTCATCCCGATCTTGGAGTGGGAGGAGGACGCCCATTACCTTGACAGCGCTGGGCTGACACTAATTGTTCGCAATTGGTTCAGACATATTGAAACACCATGCATCCAAAAAACACATTCTCCTATCACATAGCGGATGTCGTGCCCCCATAACAATTCAAGAACTCGGAACTGGAATCTTACAAGAGACAGAAAGACTCAACTGACCACATCGCTTCTTTTGAGTCGACCGTATGCGTTCCTAGGATCAATGACGCCCTAAAGTGTTGAGTGTTGAATCTTTTTCACCATGCTGATGGTCACAACCCTCAGGTGGTTCAATGGATTACTGTCGGGACTAATCACATTATTTGCAGATTTCAAACTTATGTTCGCTGCATAGTTCATCAGTGCACGAAAACCTCACAAGAGCTCCTAGACTCTCCTACAGCTTCATCACCCGCTTTTGGAAGAAGATGTTAGAGGTTCGGGATCTAGAACCTACGTTCGCTCATATGGCCCTCGCTCAGGGACAAAAGGAAGGACCTCTTCGTTGTGTGTTGTGATTACAACACCCGAAGACATGAGTTGGGTTGTTGAAACTAGTGAACAAGCACATATCAGCAGAAGAATACAATTCCCCCTTGCCCTCCACTTCATTCTGAACTGAAGAAGCAACTGTTTTTTGCCGAAGAATACTGCCCATACAGAAGGTTAAAAACCGACACACAGCTTGCCCTCCCACCCGAACTCACTTTGAAAACTCATGACAACCCTCAGATAATTGGGTGACCGACAGAGCCCATTATCATGGAAATCAAGCCCAAAACTTCGACCAGCAGCCTACTTGATACATAGATCGATCGTCACCTACCCGTGAGATTGGCAAGCTGACTTCTTTAAGAGACTTGATGGCCGAAATAATTGAGGTCATTCAAAATAAAAGCTACTTCTAGAAGACAGCTCCAATGAAAGCTGGAGCTTATTTTTGAAATCTTAAGAAGTACTGTGCATATCATAGCAACATCAAGAAACAAAAGAATGTCGGCACCTACCCATGAGACTGTCAAGTTGACTTCTTTATGAGTTTTGCTGGTCGAATAGTGGAGGTCATTCAAAACAAGGGCTACTTCAAGAAGAAGACTCCAATGAAAGCTGAAGCTTATTTCCGAGACCCTAAAAAGTACTGCGTGTATCATAGTGACCATGATCACGAAACAAGAGAATGTCGACACATCCAGAGTCTAATTAAACATTCGATCGAGGCTGAGAAATTGAAGGAGTTCATAGTCCTTGGAGCAACCGCCCAATGACCAGGAAAAACTCCTATGGAAAAAGCCACAGGTGAGCTAGTTTGGGCTCACGCAATACACATAGCTAGTACAGTTCTTGCCATCTTCAAAGATGGAGGAGATTCAACGCGTCGAGCTAGCTTGAAGAGGTCCTGGACAGGTGAATTATGTGCAGCGGCTCTGATGCTGCGACGCAAATCACACCCCTATTATTTTTTTACCAAAGAAGACGTACCCACATAGGTAACCCGTACAACGACAATGTTGTCACCGCTCTGATTGCCAATTTTTTAGATTGGCAGCATACTAATCGACACCGGGAGCTCGACGAACATCATCTTCAAGTCGTTCGACAAAATGGGTCAAAACACCTCCCATCGTTCGGCCACACCTGTGCCACTCTTTGAGTTTTTCCAAGAAAGAAAGGAAGCACTAGGAACCTTTGCCTTTCCAGTCACCTTGGAAGAAAACAGAAACAATTCACTGACATGATAGATTCTCATAGTCAACTCACAATCTACTTACAATGTCATCTTTGGACACCTCTTGATCAAATTTTTTTAAGCCGTGACATCTACCTACCACATCGCTGTAAAATTCGTGGGCGACGAAGAAGTGATCACCATTGAGGCGATCTGGAGCAGTCTTATACTTGCTATCTCCATGCAGTTGGGAGCATTCACCAAAAAGTTTTCTTGCTTGACACCCAACTAAGAAAAGGCCTTGAGACCACTGAGTCCACCCAAGTGGTCTCTGCAGTCAACGACGATAGTAGTAAAATTATCTTATCAAGTAATGTTTTTGATGCAGATCACAGGAGCAAGCTGATCAATATTCTCCAAAATCGTTGAGACATTTTATCCAGGTCAATTGTCGAGATGCCTGGAGTACTGAACAATGTCGCCTCTCATCAACTGAAAGTTAACCCAACAATCTGACCCATGAAGCAAAAGATGAGGAAGTCTACGGTAATGTTAGCTGACCCAATATGGGAAGTATAAATGATGCTAAAAGCCAGCTATATCCGAGAAGTCTAATACCCTGGATGGGTATCCAATATGTTCACGGTTCAAAAGGAGAATGATAAGTGGTGAATGTGCGTGGACTTCACCAATCTGAATGCTGCTTGCCCGAATGATATCTTTCTCGGTGTTTTTTTTGGCTATCACCAAATCAAGATGCACCAAACTAACCCAAAGAAGATGACATTTATCTTAAGCACAGAAGTATATTGTTACAATGTAATGCTCTTTAAGTTTAAAAATATTGCTGCTACCTATCATCATATGATGGATGTAATTTTTGCCAAATAGAAAAAAAAATTATTGAAGTTTATGTAGATAATATCTTAGTAAGAAACAAACTTCCCAAGAAACACATACAAGATCTAAAGAAAACTTTTGAAACATTAAGAAAACTCAACATTAAACTTAGGTCCTGTTTGGCGCAGCTTATACAGGTGCGGTGGCGTTTTCAGAACGCCGCCCTCACATTTGTTTCGCGTGTTCGTTCGACGGCGTTCTGAATGTAGCGTCGCGCAGATCGTTTTTCCTTCATTAATCGGATCGCGGGGATGAAACTGCGTTCGACATTGGCTGTTGGCGTTAGGGCTCGAATTCCTTCTTTTGCCCTTGGTGATCTCTCTCGCGCTCTCCCCTCGCCTCCTCCCTCTCCGATCCAAAGCATCACTCTCTGTTGGCGTTAGGGCTCGATTTCGTTCTTTTTCCCTTCGAGATACTCTCTGGTAAGATCTACGATTGTTTGTGGTTGCTTTTTTTCGGTTCTTCTCCTTCCGTGCTCTCGATCTATGAGTTTTTTGGATCTGTGAATTTTTTTCGGTTCTTCCCCATATCTCTGCTTCTATTGCTTTGGATTTGTGAGTTTTTTCGGTTCTTTTGCTGGGGATCTTAATTCTGTTCAAATCGTTTTATGTATATGAAAAAGGTTTTGGTATTGATGTGGGCTGTGTTCTTCGAAAATTGGCATGTGGAAAGAGAAAAACCATGATTTGTGCTGTTCGAAAATGGGCACTAAAAATAGTTTTGGATTTCCTTCAAAATCTTCTTACGGATTTGGGAACAAATGTGCAAATCGTTTTCAATTGTGTTGGCGTCCCTTCTTCAAATAACTGTTTTTTTTGTTCTTCTACTGGAGATCTTCATTCTGTTCAAATCGTTTTATGTATTTGGAAGGAGAAGAACCGTGATTTGGTGTTTCTCATTTGTGCCTATGTGTCAGGGGTGTTTCAGCTCGTTGCGGTTTCTTCCGGTGGGCTGATAGTCCCTCATATTACACTGACAGTAGTCATGCCAGCAGTCATGTGAATCCGATATTTTCTCAGGCTGACAGTGCAGATGAGGACCGACGTAGCCAGGGTCTGAAGTTAAATATTTTAATATTTCTCTTTGTTGTCGTGCTTGTATTTGTATTTTTTTTAGTTCTCCTGGTACTCATTAGGGTGTGAGAACTGTATGGTACCTTTTAAAACTGATCTGTGATTATCGTATGTTTCTGCACTATATGTTTCTAATCTATCAATAAGCTATTCTGAATAAGCTTCCCCAAACAGTTTTATCAGACGGGCAAGAATGTCATTTAACCACCAATAAGCTAGTCTGAATAAGCTGCCCCAAACAACAAACCAAATTATTCTGATAATCTGCAGATTATCAGATTATCAGAATAATCTACTTATCAACATATTATAAATAATTCACGGCTGCGCCAAACAGACTCTTAATCCACTCAAATGCATGTTTGACACATTAACGAGAAATTTCTTAGGTTACCTCCTAACCTCGAGAGAATTAAAGCCAACTTTGTTCAAATCTTGATTAACATGTCATTCCCTTGAAACACCAAGGAACTCCAAAAGATGGTCGACCAAATTACAGGGTTGTTGTTTCATCTCCAAGTCGGGTGATAAATGTACCACTTCAAGACGTTTTGGCAGGCAAAGCATTTCTATTAGTCAGACGAGTGCGGACAAGCTTTCCAGAAATCGAAGGATTCTTTGACGTCACTATAACTCTTTTGAAGCCGAAAACAGAATGAAGGGCTCTCTTTATACTTGGAAGTCATACCTGAGGCAGTCAATTCGGTCTTAGTTTAAGAAAAGCAATGAAAACAATTCCCAATCTACTATGTCAAAAGAGTCCTCTAAGGAGCCAAGCTCCAGTATCTAATTATGAAAAAACTAACTTTTTTTTTCATTATTTTCACCCGTAGGCTCTGTTTCCGAACACATTCAGCCAGAATAATCACCGACCACCCGCTCAAGTCAATCCTCACAAAGCCAAAACACTTTGGATGACTCCTTAAGTGTGCGGTATAACTTAGCGAGTTTGAACTTTCTACGTGCCGAGAATCGTCATAAAAGCTCAAGCCATAGCAGATTTGTTGGCTGATTTGTCTAAACCAAGCAAGCCCAATAACGAGACGACAATTAACTACCCAACCTGTGTCTTGCACATCGACGGGGCATCCAATCATGCCGGGGGAGGGTTCAGCCTTCCTCTAACGAGTCTGACCGAGGATCATTTGTACTATTCGATAGAAGTTGGATTCAAAGTCACCAACGATCAAGCCGAGTAAGTAGTCTTGATAGTCGGGCTACGATTTGCTTACGAGATGGGCGCGTGGAACCTAGTAAAGTCTTACTCTCAACTGATAGTCAAGCAAGTGGACCGTCATTTTGAAGCAAGGGATGAGATGATGGCAAAGTATCTCGATAAAGTTAAGAAAGAGAGGAAAATTTTGAAGTTTTCAAAATCAAACACATTCCCCAATAAGATAATCAGTTCGCTAATCTTCTGTTCAAGTGCATCCGATCAGGGGAGTGAACATCTCAAAAACTCATTCTTTTGAACGTAGAAGAAGTCGAAGCTATGGAGATAAGAACCGAAAGACTTAGGAGTTGGGTAGATCCGTACATCCTCTTTCTTGAGATTGGGAGTATTTTTGAAGAAGTGGCTGACTCAAAGTATTTGAAGATTAAGCCATCCAATACTTAATAATCGAGGGAAAGCTTTTCCTAAGGTAGATCACCCCACGAGACCTAAGGTGTGTCGAAGAGAATGAAGTCAAAGAAGTTTGAGAGTGCATTCCGACAAGTACAAGATCATTCCGGATGGAAGATGTTGGCCCACAGGATACAGAGCGACATTTATTTCTGTCCAACGCTACAGAAAGATATTGAAGGGCTCTCAAGAAGATGAGAATAATGCCAGAAATTTGCGTCAATGCGGCACCTATCGTCCCACAAACTACAACACATTATCAGCCCACGACCATTCACCGTCTGGGGAATAGACATCCTTAGACCTTTCCCTCTGCTGCGAGATCAACGGAAGTTCTTGCTTGTCGCGGAATCGATTGAAGCGAAAGAACTTGCTCGGACCATAGCTGATGTCGTTCAAATCATCATTCGGTTAGACCTGATATGCCTGTATGGTCTACAACTCACCATTATCATAAATAACAAGGCACAATTTACAGATCTAGGAGTAAGATATCTGCCAAAGTCAAAAAAATTAACTTAAAAATTCATGTTTGTGCATCACCTGCAGACAAATAAGCAAGCCAAATAACAAATAAGGTCATATTGAATTGAATAAGAAAGAAGGTCAAAGAAGCCAAAGGAAAATGGGCTAAATTTTGTCATCTGTCTTATGGGCAATTCAGATCGCATTTTTAATTGCGACTTGGTGAACTTCATTCATGTTGTCACATGGAATGAAAATCATGCTACTGGTAGGTGATCATAGCCTCTGGTATGACAAGACAAACATGATTGAATGATAGGATGCATACAATGAAGGAATAGAACTCAAACTCGACCTCTTGGAGAAAAAATAAGCGGACTTGGTCCTCAGGCAAGAGGAGGTAAAATGACAACACTAGAATATAATAAACATATTAGAGAAGACTTCCAACACTGAAATCCTAGTTTGAAGAAAACCGATTTAGCAACGTGTGGACAAGCGGCAGGAAAGCTTGATCAGACCGTTTATCGTCAGCAAATGAGTTCCTCTGAGCCTACAAGTTAAAAATGTATAAAAGAAAGGAAGTAATTCACACATGGAGTAGAGATGACCTAAAATTTTTTACCCATACACTATGTAACTATATAATGATAAGAAATGAATGATAAATTCTTGATTAATATCCTTACTCGTCAAAATTCAAACAATACAAGTGACTTTTTTTAATAATGTGTAATCTTAGGCTCAACCAACGCTCGCGGAAAATAGCTAAGGTTCATGCAAAAAGAAATCAAATTCAACAAAGACTCTGGGAACATAGGTCAACCCGCCAATAGTGTTTTCAACCGAGTGATTAAATTCTCTCATCAACGACACTCACTATTCTAATAAGAATCCACCTAAAATTTGACCCGTAATTTCATGCGTTATAAAATTCCCATGTCGTTACCCCATAACACAGGTCAAGTCATGGCTACTGGATTCCCTCACGACAAGATATATAGTGAAAATTGCATGAATCATCCCAGTGGCAAGTTTGGATGGCCACCTTCACAGATTGTGACAAGCACGACTTAATATGTCTGGCGTAAGGTGTGACCCTTCTAAGGCGATGACTTGTCTGAATGGTTGAGATATGGATGGTATTAGACTTGAGTCAGACAATAGTGAATCAGACAGTTCATTATCCAGCAAATTCCCCTCGTGATAGTTAATTGGTTAAAACAAAAATTTTGGTACAATTGAAAAAAATACCATTTCATCTTTTTATTCATAAACTAGCAATAAATTTATTTACAAAAATCGATTTACAAAATAATTCAAAAAAATTTTTTACAGATAGTTGTCAAAACTGAACTAGATATTCGATGCTCCTCTATCCCTTGTGTCGTTTCCGCTGCCTTAACCAACCTTCTCATTTTCAGGCTCAGAGTCAGTCACTGGCTTAAAAATTTTTTCCTAATCAACCCAAGCGGGGGTAACTAGTCCAGTTTTTGTCCAAGCTATAACGTGATATTAGTCAGTCATTCGACATAGACCGACCAAGCTCTTTCCTAGTAGAATCTCCTCTAAGCTCTGAAAACACATCAACTAGCCATTGTACAAGCATAGTGGGCGGTGGCCGAAGAGTCAGAGTTCCAATTCTTTCGAGGATCAATCAGAGCAGATTTGCCACTCGAGCTGAGTTTAACCTTCACATCCTCCGCCTGCATAGGAATCCATTTAAACTCAGACCTTTTGCATTTATTTCGAGACGATGGGGGCGACATGTCACTCTCAGAAGTCATATCCTAGGCGCATTTCTCACGGGACTGTGGGAGGTCATCACCCGAATCAGTTTTGAGAGCCTTCCCCTTGTGGTGATGCTCCTTTTAAAGTTGATCCAGCTCGAGCAAGTCAACCTCACTGAGGCATTCAGTTGGATATTCCTCTGGATGATCCCTCTGATGTCCTGGTGGTGACCTTATCGACGACTCACTTGTGTCGACAAAAAGAGGACAGTTGGCTTTGTCCCTCATTTACAAAGGCATGAATCTTAGGGTTATTGGATTGGAATTGACGAGCTCTATCGTTTGTCCTCCCATTAAGACATTCCTCTTATGATGGCTCGACCCTTTTGAGATCGCCGTCATTTTGACATCTGGTTGGCCCATGCTCCTACCAACTCGATCATTTAACTTAAATTTGATCATTTGTCCCAATCCTTGGAAAAGCCATAGTAGAAGGAGAAACCCAGTATACAAGATCCGCACTTTTCAAACCTTCATGTCCCATATTTCAAACAGGCACCTTCGGCATTGGATGTTTCTTCGCCTTTGCAACAGCCGAGTGCGCCTTCTTCTTGGCAGCCCGAACGACTAGCATTTTCTCCCTCTCTGCCTAGCAGGAGTTAGAGGCCTTCCAATCATTCTCGATCATCTCATGAGGATGTCGGGTTGCCACACCTTCTCGACAATATCTAGCTCTAGGTATTGATGAATCGAAAGTTTGGTCCCCTCAACCTTACTCGCCTCAAACTGTATTTTAGTTAGTGCTTTAGCCTTTACTTTTAGAGGAACATCACCAAATGGAACTGTCTGAATGAACCATTCGTGCGGGGTGGAAGCTAAATAGAACTGTTGCTTCCAATACTTTTCCTTATTCTTCAACCCCAACGGTTGGAATTTGCTAGTCGAAAAAAAGTCGACAAACATGTTCAGATCAACCAGAAACGAAAACAAGTAGTTGAACAGATCAATTGACCAAGGAATCCCTCATTGCCAAGAGAACATCGCGAAGGTCATAATGGATGCATGGAGTTGGGCTTCACTTGCGTTGGGATGATCCTATAGTCGGAGAAAATGAAGTGTAGCTCAGTATAAAATAGTAGATGAAGACCAAATCAGAATTGAACCTTATAGAACATAAGGTCTTTGCCGTAAAGTGAGGTTGCCCTATCTTCCTCACTATCAAGTGAAAGTCTGATAGATGCATCTATGACATGACTTCTTTGCAGCGAGTCGACTTCCAATCAAGTCATTCGTGACTGCTCACCTATAGACATCGACCTAAAATATCTTGGAGAATGTTAAGACGCCATTGAGTTATCATTGGAGTGAAACATTGAAGTCGAGAGAGCAGGGATGCCCGTTTATCTCAACTCCTTTATATATATATATACATACATATATATATATATATATATATACATACATATATATATATATANGCTATTACTATTAAAATTACATTCCATGCATTCAGTTTTAGTTCTACTTAAACGAAGGCCTTTAGACTCCAAT
>JXCR01142074.1:409644-425366 GCA_002079205.1 Phalaenopsis hybrid cultivar
AAAGAGCATGCCTTCAGTCCTTCGGCAGTACAATCTGAAATAGGCCATCCATGATCTGCTGTTGAGAAGGGCCATGCACCTTTAGAAATGTGACGATACCAGAAGCTAAGATCACCAGGGCAATCTTCAAGAACCTAAGGCAGAATACTTGAAATATCATTAAGTGTTAAAAAAATATATGGAAATTATATATGTAGCACACAATTCTTATGTTTTTACATATCTCACGCTTAAACTTCCATATTTTCATAAATAGCACTTTGATGTTTTAAACCTATGCATGAAAAGATGTATTTGAATTCATATAAGTGATAATGGTGCTAGTTTTAATGTGATATTAAAAATATGAGTGCTATGTGTGTAAATATGAAATTTTAGGTGTGAGATGTGTGCATGCATAGAATTATGAGCTTGGTATGTAAATGCCCCAAAAAATTATCTAATGAATGTAAGAGTCACACAAATCAAACCTGCGATTTCTTAATATAATCATGAGCCTTTTTTAGAGTAGGACCATATTCTTCATGAAGTTGAGTTGAGAAAATTGCTTGTACTGTAAATGCCGTATCCCATAATTGGCTGCCATTGTACCCCTGCCATTCATTGTCATAAAATAAATAATAATTTAAATATTGCTCCAAAAATGGTGGCATAGAATATACCACAAAATCCATCTTAAATCATTTATAGGTATAAAAAGAAGGGGCAATTACATATATAGCACACAATACTTATGTATTTACATATCTCACACTTAAACTTTCATATTTACACAAATAACACTCAAATCTTTAATATCATATCAAAATATCACTATTACCACTTTTAAAAGTGAAATACACATTTTCATACATAGGTTTAAAACAACACAATAAGTAAATATGGAAATTCAGATGTGAGAAATGTAAATACATAAGAATTTCGTGCTACGTATGTGAATTTCCCTAAAAAAGAAAAGATGAATAATATCAAGTTTCGACATAGTTTGATGTTGAAAATCATCAGATCTATACCTGCATTTTCATTCCATCTTCTGCGAGCCACAAATAGTCATGTACTCTAGGAAGATGCAACTTAAATGCTTCCGAGTTTGAATCTTCAACCCAGCAACAAAGCATATTTATCACCTGTATAGATGCATTCAGAAAAAAGGTTTTTTCTCTGAGCTAGAATATATCGAACTTAACGCCATAAAATACAATGCCAAGACATACAATAGAAAAAATGTTAGCAGCAAATTCTCAGTTTCATTTAAACATATACGTAAGTTAACGCCTCACTGAACAAATAATCATTATCACATAATAAACGAGAATTTCACAAACCATAATTCTGCAAGAGTTTTATGATGTCTTAGCTCAAGAAACCTCAACTCTCACAATGTAAAAAATGAGCTTTAAATTGAAAACTACAAGGATAAACCATGGATCCACAATCCAATAACTGTGAATTTCGTATGAGATGGTCCAACTCCAAATAGTTATAGGGGCTTCAATAAAGTTATCGCATAGATTGGCTATATTAGAGAAGGCTATGGTAAAAGCACACAAGTTAGTCCCTACGCGATGGTGCTAGCATTTCTATTATTTCTTATGACATTCATCAATTATGCAAATCAGTATGATCAAATAAAAATATCTTGATGAACGAAAAGTATTCGATAGTTAGAAAACAGTAACGAACAACAATGAAAAGAATGTTGTATTGCTCTGGCAAATCACATTAGCAAATTGAAGAATCAATATATTGCTAAAAAATAAAGAGATGCTAGAGATACATCTGAAATGAACAGTTAAATCATTCAACATAAATCAATATTATGAGCTTTTTGTTGAACCACATTGTATGTATGAATTTGTTGATCACACGAGCCCACTCACAGTTTAGGAAATTGTGGGCCAACTGCTACATTTAAGGGGGAGAAATTATTCTCTCTTAATTATTCTTTATTGTCAATTATTTCATTCCTTTTTAACAAGATGATTTGAATTTCCCTCCAATTGTATTAGGGTTAGTTTGAGTTGCATAAATACCTGTTATTCGCTTGTATTAAATAAATGAAAAATTAGAGAGGTTTTTCCTCTTAAGAAAGTTCCTCCAAAATTCCACATGGCGTTCGAGCTAGGAGACAAACTCTAGATCTTTTTTCAGCCGCCTGAATCCCCCCTGTCAGACCCTCCCCGACTTTGTTTCCTGCTCCCCTTGACTATCTAGATCTCCATACGCCTCCCAGCCATAGACCTCTCTGCTTCCGAGCCTCCTAGACGCAACTACTCTCGAATCGACCAAGACTTTCTTTTTTTTAGTGGAAATAAATACCGCTCGGCTCGGTCACATAACTTATTACCTTCTGCAACACAGTTGTTCTCGGATCCGACAAGCACCAAGACTTTCTCCTTCCAGTGGAAATAAATTACAACCGGAAATCACGTGCTCCCTATCACTGGATTTTTTTCTCTAGTGGAAATCCAAGACCTGTGCGTGCCACAATTGGGTTTGAACACCATCTTTGCGGAGAAAAATCTTGTGTCAGTGACAGACAATTTCTCTCTCCAGTGAAAACTCTGTGTCAGTGACAGACATTTTCTTTTTCTAGTGAATATCCCGTGTTGACAACAGCAGTTGATAATGACCAAATATGACATGAAAGTTGTTTCTTCATCTTCAGTAAGTTACATCTGAACCCGAACTAANGAGACTTTCTTTTTTTAGTGGAAATAAATACCGCTCGGCTCGGTCACATACCTTACTACCTTCTGCAATACAGTTGTTCTCGAATCCGACAAGCACCAAGACTTTCTCCTTCCAGTGGAAATAAATTACAACCGGAAATCATGTGCTCCCTATCACTGGATTTTTTTTCTCTAGTGGAAATCCAAGACCTGTGCGTGCCACGATTGGGTTTGAACACCATCTCTGTGGAGAAAAATCTTGTCTCAGTGACAGACAATTTCTCTCTCCAATGAAAACTCTCTGTCAGTGACAAACATTTTCTTTTTCTAGTGAATATCCCGTGTTGACAACAACAGTTGATGATGACCAAATATGACATGAAAGTTGTTTCTTCATCTTCATAAGTTACATCTGAACCCGAACTAAGATGTTTGGTTCTACATCTAAAGTCCATTCTTGATAACCAATCACAAACTACATGATAAACATTTTTTTCAATGGTCTCAATATATGTTTATGTACATCTGTGTTAAAGAAAAAGATGATCATCTCATTGAATGAAATTTCACACCAGAACTTATTAATCCTAAATATTGGACATGAAAATAGAAAATCACATGGACATCTCATGACTTGTCAACTCCAGTACCACAGAAATTGGAGAAAACTTCCTCATGTATAAAACAATAAAAGAAATCTGAGATGTCGCAAGGCAAACCTAAGAAACTGATAACAACACCCCTAAATTATTTGACATTGAAACCAAATTATATGAACTACGGCAGGGTGAATGGAATGTTACGAAATACTTCAACATACTCTCCTAATATTGACTTGAATTAGATATGCATGAAACATACACAAGGAGGTACTCACAAAATGCTGCACTTTACAAAATTGTTGTTGAACAGAAAAGAACCATCAAGTTCCTTCTCACACTCAACAAAGAACTAGATGAAGTCAGAAGAAGAATCATGGGAATCAAATCTCTTCCCTCAATTCGTGAAGACTTCGCTGAAGTACTAAAGGGAGAGAGCATGAAGGAACTCATAATGACAGGTAATTCCATTACTTCAAATGTTGACAACTTGACCTCATACACTTATTAATCATCACAGGACAATAAATCAAAGAGGAATAGACCGTGGTGTGAACATTGCAAGAAGTTTGTTCATCTAAAGAAGAAGTGTTGAAAATTTTATGAAAATCCTGCAGGTTGGAAGCCCAACAAATTAAAAGGTGATGGAGAAAATCAAAGAAACACAACATCAAAGGAAGACAAGTCTCATGAACATAATCCATCCGACAAGGAACAACTTGTAGCTATATAAAGGCTTATGGGGCAATATTCTGAGTCTTTTACTAGCCTTCTAGCATATCAAGGTAGCCTTCCATCCACGCTTGTTGCTCTCAACATGCAGAAATATTGTTGGATGGTAGATTCTGGAGCATCAGATCACATGATAAGTGTCATCACTGTTTTCCAATCATTCCATTTTTGCAAACACCATGTCGCAGTTAGAATCGCAGATGACTCCCTCTCATTTGTGGAAGAAAGAAGAGAGAAGAAGTGTGAAACTCACAAAGGATTTTATTATTCAATCCAAATTTTATGCTCTTAAACTTCATTATAATTTACCATCTATCAGTCAACTCACTTGTGACATAAATTGTGTCACTAAATTGTACCTTAATTTGTGTGAATTTAAAGTGATAGACTCGGGGAAGGTGATTGGCAGTGTTGATATGTATCAACTTTATCTGCTCACTAGGTCTCCCCCTTCAAAAGAATTGTCTCACCATTCATATTCCTTTGAGTAAGAGTTAAGTCTTTATCTTAGTTTGTTTCTCAAGAGAGTCAACTTATGTTATAACATTTTTGCCTTGAGCATTTTAATTTCTATTATAGTTAAAAATTGCATCCCCATTTGTTTGTCAACAAAAAACATGGTTCTTATCAGTATGAAATTTGTCAACTTTCTAAACATACTCAACAAATATACTTAAGCTTGAAATACAAACCAACATATCCCTTCTCCATGGTTCATAGTCATTTTTGGGAGTCCTCAATAATAAAAATACAGATGGGGGTAGGTGGTTTGTCAGCTTCATTGATAATCACACCATAACTATTTGAACCTTTCTCATAAAGAAAAACATATGAAACTACCACCATATTTGAAACCTTTCAAAACATGATCATCACCCAATTTCAGAAAAGATTTAAAATTCTCAAAATCAATGATGCAAAAGACTACTAAAACTTCATTCTTGGCCCTTAGCTATAAAAAAATGACAATATTCATATAAGCTCTTATATTAACACACCCATACAAAATGATGTGACCGAGAAAAAGAATAGACTTCGACTTGAAGTGACCCATTCAATTATATTCACTAACACTACACCCAAACACTTATGGGGGATGCAATTCTCACATCTGACTATCTCATAAATAGGATGCTCAGTAGAATGCTAAAATTTAACAAACTCAGCACCCTCATAAAATTCTATCCCCACATTCAGTCCTTCATTTTGAATCTACCACAAAAAAAAATTTGTTGCATTGCTTTTGTTCATCTACATCAACCACATTAGACCAAATTTGATCCAAGGTTAATCAAATGCATCCTTGTAGGCTACTCAAACAAAAATGGGAATAAACCTTACTCCCCATAAACATAAAAATTCTACAACTCCACGGATGCCACATTCTTTGAAAACCAACCATATTATCCCAAATTTAACATTCATGGGAAGAGTTGTAAAAAAGATCAGATTTGGGATACCATTCATGAATTTCAAGCTCACCTCCCTTATATATCCNACCATAAAATACAATGCCAAGACAAACAATAGGAAAAATATTAGCAGCAAATTCTCAGTTTCATTTAAACATATACGTAAGTTAACGCCTCACTGAATAAATAATCATTATCACATAATAAACGAGAATTTCACAAACTATAATTCTGCAAGAGTTTTATGATGTTTTAGCTCAAGAAACCTCAACTCTCACAATGTAAAAAATGAGTTTTAAATTGAAAACTACAAGGATAAACCATGGATCCACAATCCAGTAACTGTGAATTTCGTATAAGATGGTCCACCTCCAAATAGTTATAGGGGCTTCAATAAAGTTATCGCATAGATTGTCTATATTAGAGAAGGCTATGGTAAAAGCACACAAGTTAGTCCCTACGCGATGGTGCTAGCATTTCTATTATTTCTTATGACATTCATCAATTATGCAAATCAGTATGATCAAATAAGGATATCTTGATGAACGAAAAGTATTCGATAGTTAGAAAACAGTAACGAACAACAATGAAAAGAATGTTGTATTGCTCTGGCAAATCACATTAGCAAATTGAAGAATCAAAATATTGCTAAAAAATAAAGAGATGCTAGAGATACATCTGAAATGAACAGTAAAATCATGCAACATAAATCAATATTATGAGCTTTTTGTTGAACCACATTGTATGTATGAATTTGTTGATCACACGGGCCCACTCATGGTTTAGGAAATTGTGGGCCAACTGCTCAATTTAAGGGGGAGAAATTATTCTCTCTTAATTATCCTTTATTGTGAATTATTTCATTCCTTTTTAACAAGATGATTTGAATTTCCCTCCAATTGTATTAGGGTTAGTTTGAGTTGCATAAATACCTGTTATTCACTTGTATTAAATAAATGAAAAATTAGAGAGGTTTTTCCTCTTAAGAAAGTTCCTCCAAAATTTCACATGGCGTTCGAGCTAGGAGACAAACTCTAGATCTTTTTTTCAGCCGCCTGAATCCTCCCTGTCAGGCCCTCCCCGACTTTGTTTCCTGCTCCCCTTGACTGTCTANCCACTACTCCTAAGAATGCACCAAACTCTCAATCGACGAATTTGTGACTCATGAAAAATTGTACTTTTACAAATATTTTCTTTAGAACTTGGATAATATGCAGGTTCAATATTCAATGCAAGACGTCCTATCTATTCCTACTTGGAAAGAGGTAGTGGAAGAATGGATTCTTTCCATTGAAAAAAATGGTACCTAGATCATAACAACTCAGCCACCTAGATAATGAATTGTAGGGTGCAAATGAGTATTCATTATTAAATACAAAGGAAATGGGAGCATAGCAAGGTATAGAAAGGTTCACAAATAAACTTGTAGAAAAATGATTAAATCAGTCCTATGAGATTGATTACCAGAAGGCATTTGCGCCAGCACATTACAGTAAAAATATTATTATCATCGGTTGTCAATCAAGACTGGCCCTTACATCCACTAGACATTAAAAATGCATTTCTTAATGGGAATCTTGGAAGAATACATGGAGATACCTCCAAGATAAATGAACAACACAAACAATTAACTAGTGCAAACTAAAAAAAGCAATTGTATGGGTTGAAACAAGCTCCCAAAATATGGTTTGAAAAGTTCACCAAGATTTTTTTGCCAAAGGACACTATCAATGTCAGGCTGCACACTTTATTTATGAGATCAAATCAAGAAGGTATAATAGTCATCCTTATNTAAGGCATTTGCGCCGGTCACATTACAGTAAAAATATTATTATCATCGGTTGTCAATCAAGACTGGCCCTTACATCCACTAGATATTAAAAATGCATTTCTTAATAGGGATCTTGGAAGAATACATGGAGATACCTCCAAGATAAATGAACAACACAAACAATTAGCTAGTGCAAACTAAAAAAAACAATTATATGGGTTAAAACAATCTCCCAAAATATGGTTTGAAAAGTTCACCAAGATTTTTCTGCCAATGGACACTATCAATGTCAGGCTGCACACTTTATTTATGAGATCAAATCAAGAAGGTATAATAGTCATCCTTATTGTGTATGTAGATGACATTATTCTTCCATGCAATGGCATAAAAAAATGAAACAATAAAAAGAATAAAGGCTTATGAGTTTGGGATAAAAAAAAACTTGGAACTTTGAGATACACATTTGGAATGGAAGTAGCTAGATCCAAAAAAAAAAAAAAAAAATTGTCATATNTTTCCATGCAATGGCATAAAGAAAATTGAAACAATAAAAAGAACAAAGGCTTATGAGTTTGGGATAAAAAAAACTTGGAACTTTGAGATACACGTTTGGAATGGAAGTAGCTAGATCCAAAAAAAAGAACATTGTCATATCTCAGAAAAAATATATTATTCACAAGAATGTTGGGCTGACAAAAAACAGATACTTCTATGGATCCCAATTAACGAGCATAAAAAAAAATAGGATAACACCCCAGTTGATAAAGAGAGGTATCAAAGCTTTCTAGGAAAACTTATTTATTTGTCGCATACAAAACCTAACATTGATTTTTTAGTGGGTGTGGTGAGCCATCATATGAACGAATCAAATGAAGATCATTTAGATGCATTCTTTCGAATTCTAAGATACCTAAAGATGACACAAGGACATGAATTGGAATTTAAGAAGACTTGNTAGGATAACACCCTAGTTGATAAAGAGAGGTATCAAAGCTTTCTAGGAAAACTTATTTATTTGTCACATACAAAACCTAACATTGCTTTTTTAGTGGGTGTGGTGAGCCATCATATGAACGAATCAAATGAAGATCATTGAGATGCATTCTTTCGAATTCTAAGATACCTAAAGATGACACAAGGACATGAATTGGAATTTAAGAAGACTTGAGAATTGTAACATTAAGATATACATTGATGCTAGTTGGTCAAGAAAACTAACTGACAGAAAATCTACCACAAGTTATTGTTCATTTGTATGGGCTAATCTTATTACTTGGAAAATTAAAAAGCAAACAGTGGTGGCAAAAGATGGTGCAGAATTTGAGTATCATGTACTGNGGAAAACTAACTGACAGAAAATCTACCACAAGTTATTGTTCATTTGTATGGGCTAACCTTATTACTTGGAAAATTAAAAAGCAAACAGTGGTGGCAAAAGATGGTGCAGAATTTGAGTATCATGTACTGACCCTAGAAATTTGTAAAGAGATGTGGCTAAAGAAATTACTTGTGGAACTATACATGGAGAACAAAAACACTATTAAGATGTTCATGATAGCTAATCAATCATCAGTAATTCAAAAAATATGGTACACCATGATAGAACCAAACATATATATATATATATATATATNCCAAGCATGACACTCTGCCTATACAAAAAATCACAAAAGGTTTCAAAACTAGAAAAAAACAGAAAATACATTTGATACTAAAATAAAAAGCCTAATAGTGCCGAAACACATAGTATCAGGTGGCTAGAAAGCGACCCAATTTGATCTTGCCTTTGCCTCTAGTTCTAGGGAAGGAGCAAGCTAATAAGTTGGTAAGATGATTGTCATTGCTAGTAGTAACCAATGTATCATCTAATATGCTCCTGATTTGGAGTCGGCCTCCATTCTTCTTCTTCCTCCTGGAATAGACAGTCATTCCTCATCCGAAGAATCAGTCTGATGGGGTGGTAGAGCTGAAGCAGAAGGAATACCAACCGTAATACCCACAATAGGTTCTAGTATATGTGAAGTATGAGTTGCCTCTACACCGGATACTTCAAGAAGAAATGGAGCTATGAGACTCTCCTGATTATCAGTATGAACACTATCATTTGTAGGTAATAGTCCATCAATATTGTTTTCTATGGGATTTTAGGGTGTCAGCGTCACATCATTCGCAATAACAGTAACAACAGAGGCAATAGATTCAGACTTCAACATCTATCCTGTGGTAGCATTCTCTCCAAGTGATACAGATATATCCTTAGATTCATCCTTATTCACTTGATCTTTAAATTTCAAATTAGGGTGAAGCTTATGACATTTATCAAGAGTATGCCCAAACATCTTACAATTGAAACAATAAGAAGGTCTATGTTTCATGACGATTTGTTGTCAATATTCATTATGCGTTGTGCTCAACCAGATTTCAGTAACATCAGACAAAATAATATCTCTTTCCATAAGTATCATGGCCACAAAACGTCTGGTAAGGTTGAAAGTGGGTAGATCTAGCTTCATATGATCCCCAAGTATGACACAAATAGAGTAAATGACCTGATGATGAGAAAAGTGCAGCTTGAGAACAGGTAGACTAAACCATACCGGTACAGTAGAAGGTTCATGATTGTAGTCAAAATAAAGAGACCATTTGAGTAATTTCATTGGTTTACCAGCAATGTTAAGATATTTTTTGGAGAAAATACGAGTGAAGTCCTCAGGCACGGTTAACTGAATCAATACATGTCTCATATCCATGAGCCTCACTTTCCACTTTCCTGCTAATTTAAGGTCATCAAGACTTTTCCTGATAACTTGCATAGCTGAGTTTCCCCACTGAAATTTCCCAATGAGAGCAAATTTAAATTTTCCAGGGCTGAAATTTCTACATCAAAGAAAAAAAGTCATGCATTCCCACTCTTCCTGCTTCCATTTTTAATAAAGGGGCAGTCGTCTGTAGCATCACGATTCTCCTTATAACTTGAGGGGAAGACAACCGTTGTCTCCCCCCGAGGATTACCCACATTATGGTGAAAAAAGGTTTTGCCAGGTTCAACCGAAGGAGGAAACTCCATCACAGCAAGTCAAAGCAGACATAAGAGCTGCAAGTCGGACAGAAGATGTCGGAGGCGAAGCTGCGCAGAAGAGAGGGTAACCGTAGGTGGCATCGGTGTCAAGCCGCAATCAAAGGAATTGACGAGGAAGGCGCTGCAGTTCTTTAGAAGAGCTCTCACGCAAGGAAGACGGCGTGCAAATCACACTCAGAGGGAAGTTTTTTCTCGCAAGGATTAGAGCATTTATATATATNAAATAGAAAGAAAGATATATATACAATGTGTGGGAGGGCCAATCATGGCACACTGCCCATACAAAAAATCACAAAAGGTTTCAAAACTAGAAAATACATTTGATACTAAAATAAAAAACCTAATAGTGCCAAAACACATAGTCTTAGGTGGCTAGAAAGCGACCCAATTTGGTCTTGCCTTTGCCTCTAGCTCTAGGGAAGGAGCAAGCTAATAAGTTGGTAAGATAATTGTCATTGCTAGTAGTAACCAATGTATCATCTAATATGCTCCCGAGTTGGAGTTGGACTCCATTCTTCTTCTTCCTCCTCGTATAGACCCGTTATTCCTCATCCGAAGAATCAGTCTGATGGGGTGGTAGAGCTGAAGCAGAAGGAATACCAACCGTAGTACCCACAATAGGTTCTAGTATATGTGAAGTATGAGTTGTCTCTACACCGGATACTTGCTGAAGAAGTGGAGCTACGAGACTCTCCTGATTATCAGTATGAACACTATCATTTGTAGGTAATAGTCTATCAATATTGTTTTCTACATGATTTGAGGGTGTCAGCATCACATCACTCGCAGTAACAGTAACAGCAGGGGCAATAGAATCAGACTTCAAAATCTGTCCTGTGATAACATTCTCTTCAAGTGGTACAGATATATCTTTAGATCCATCCTTATTCACTTGATCTTTAGATTTCAAATTAGGGTGAAGCTTATGACATTTATCAAGAGTATGCCCAAACATCTTACAATGAAAACAATAAGAAGGTTCATGTTCCATGATGGTTTGTTGCTAATATCTATTATGCGTTGTGCTCAACCAGACTTCAGTAACATCAGACAAAATAATATCTCTTTCCACAAGTATCATGGTCACAAAACGTCAGGTAAGGTTGAAAGTGGGTAGATCTAGCTTCATGGGATCCCCAAGTATGACACCAATAGAGTAAAGGACCTGATGATGAAAAAGGAGCAGCTTGAGACCAGGTAGACTAAACCATACTAGTACAGTAGAAGGTTCATGATTGTAGTCAAAATCAAGAGACCACTTGAGTAATTTCATTGATTTACCAGCAATGTTAAGATATTTTTTGGAGAAAATACGAGTGTAGTCCTCAGGCATGGTTAACTGAATCAATACATGTATCATATCCATGAGCCCCACTTTTCACTTTCCTGCTAATTTAAGGTCATCAAGACTTTTCCTGATAACTTCCATAGCTGAGTTTCCCCACTAAAATTTCCCAATGAGAGCAAATTTAAATTTGTCAGTCAGGGTTGAAATTTCTACATCAAAGAAAAAAAGTGATGTCTTCCCACTCTTCCTGCTTTCATTCTTAATAAAGGGGCAGTCGTCTGTACCATCACGATTCTCCTTATAACTTGAGGGGAAGACAACCGTTGTCTCCCCCTGAGGATTACCCACAACATGAGAAAAATAGGTTTTGTCGGGTTCAACCGAAGGAGGAAGCTCCATCACAGCAAGTCACAGCAGACAAAAGAGCTGCAAATTTGGACAGAAGAGGTCGGAGGCGAAGCTGCACAGAAGAGACTGTAACCGCAGGTGGCATCGGTGTCAAGCCGCAATCGAAGGAATCGACGAGGAAGTAGCTGCAGTTCTTTAGAAGAGCTCTCACGCAAGGAAGATGGCGTGCAAATCACGTTCAAAGGAAATAAATTTTTTCTCGCGCGGATTAGGGCATTTATATATATATATATATAACTCACTGGCAATTAAATTAAAGAGAAAAGGGTACAGATAGGCTGTATGGGTGGACCCAAATAGACACCCAACACATACGGTACAACACAGCAAAAAAAAGAAAAGGAAAATTAAAATCCAAAAGAAGATGGTACATAAAAGATCAACCAGGTCGACCCACTTTAGTTTTGTCTCTGCCTCTAGTTCTCGGAAAGGAACCAACTAACAGATTGGTGAGGTGTGTATCATTGCCCGAAGTAACCAGTATATCATTCATTAAATTTCTTAGCTCAAGTAGATCTCTATTCTTCTTCTTCCACCTGGATGTGTAAACATGTCATTCCTCATCCGAAGATTGTTGCTCATTCGGATGAGGTGGTAGTGCTGCAGTAGAAAGATTGTCAACANGTCTCTGTCTCTAGTTCTTGGAAAGGAACCAACTAACAGATTGGAGAGGTGTGTATCATTGCCCGAAGTAACCGGTGTATCATTCATTAAATTTCTCAGCTCAAGTAGATCTCTATTCTTCTTCTTCCACCTGAAAGTGTAAACCTATCATTCCTCATCCGAAGATTATTGCTCATTCAGATGAGGTGGTAGTGCTGCAGTAGAAAGATTGTCAACAGTCGTGCCCACAAGTGTATGTGAGGTAAGAGTTGTCGCCTCTACCGCTGATACTTCCTGAAGAGCAGCAAGGTTCTCCTGATTCTCAGTTCGTGTAGGTAAAAGTCCTTCATTATTATTTTCAATAGGGTTTAAAAGTGTAGGTTGCTTAGCAGGGCCATCCAACTTCTCATCGANATATGGGTCCCTCATTATTATTTTCAATAGGGTTTAAAAGTGTAGGTTGCTTAGCAAGGCCATCCAACTTCTCATCGATCGCAGAAACAATTTTTTCAAGGGGAGGGTCCATAGAGGCAATAGAATCATACACCAAATTCTGTCCTGTGGTAGTTTTCTCTCCAGGTGGAACAAATATATTCTTAGATCCATCCTTATTCAATTGATCTTTAGATTTCAAATTATGATGAAACTTATGACATTTATCACGAGTATGCTCAAACATCTTATAATGAGAACAATAAGGAGGTCTATGCTCCATGACGATTTGTTGTCAATATCCATTATGCGTTGTGCTCAACCAGACTTCAGTAACATCAGACAAAGTAATATCTCTTTCAACAATTATTTTGGCCACAGAAGGTTTGGTAAGGTTGAAAATGGGTAGATCTAGTTTCATAGGGTTCCAAGTATGGCACAAATAGAGTCAAGAACCTGATGATAAAAAAAGTGCAACTTGGGACCAGATAGACTAAACAATACCGATACAGTAAGAGGTTCATGATTGAGGTCAAAATCAGGAGACCACTTGAGTAGCTTCATTGATTTATCAGCAATGTTAAGAAATTTTTTGGAGAAAATCTGAGTGCAGTCTTCAGACACGGTTAACTGAATCAATGTGTCTCCCATCCAAGAGCCTTACTTTTCACCTTCCTGCTAATTTGAGATCATCAAAACTTTTTCTGATAACTTCCATAGGTGGGTGTCCCCACTGAAATTTTTCGATGAGAGCAAACTTGAATTTTTCAGTCAAAGTAGAAATTTCTGACTCAGAAAAAAAAAGTGTTATCTTACCACTCTTCCTGCTTGCATTCTTAATAAAGGGTGAGTCACCTGTACCATCACGATTCTCCTTATAACTTGAGGGGAAGACAACTGTCATCTCCCCCTGAGGATTACCCACAATGTGGGCAAATGAGGTTTTGTTAGGTTCAACCGAAAAAGGAAGCTCCATCACAGCAACAAGGAAGCCCTGCAAGTCGGGCACTGTGCTGAAGACAGGACCGCAGACCGTAGATGACGGATGCGAAGAATTCGCAGCTTGACAGACACCAGACTGAAGCCGCGCAGAAAAGAAACTGCGGCGCGGAGGAGACGACTATGCAGAAGCGAAGGCGCTTAAGCAGGAAAACGCTGCAGAAGCATAAAAGAACCGCGGCGCGAAAAAGAATACGATGATTGCAAAGGAGCGCAAAGCCCTTCGTCGTCGTCGAATACGAGAACAACGTCGTCGAGCACGAGAGGATGGATTGAACAGTCGTGAAGGAATCAAACTAGCGTTTCGCCATCGGGCGAAACTCCTAGCAGAGCAGCANAGGGAGGGTCCATAGAGGCAATAGAATCATACACCAAATTCTGTCATGTGGTAGTTTTCTCTCCAGGTGGAACAAATATATTCTTAGATCCATCCGTATTCAATTGATCTTTAGATTTCAAATTAGGATGAAACTTATGACATTTATCAAGAGTATGCTCAAACATCTTACAATGAAAACAATAAGGAGGTCTATGCTCCATGACGATTTGTTGTCAATACCCATTATGCATTGTGCTCAACCAGACTTCAGTAACATCAGACAAAGTAATATCTCTTTCTACAAGTATTTTGGCCACAGAAGATCTGGTAAGGTTGAAAGTGGGTAAATCTAGTTTCATAGGGTCCCCAAGTATGACACCAATAGAGTCAAGAACCTGATGATGAAAAAAGTGCAACTTGAGACCAGGTAGACTAAATCATACCGATACAGTAGGAGGTTCATGATTGGGGTCAAAATCAGGAGACCACTTGAGTAACTTTATTGATTTACCAACAATGTTAAAAAATTTTTTGGAGAAAATCTGAGTGCAGTTTTCAGGCACGGTTAACTGAATCAATACGTGTCTCCCATCCAAGAGTCTCACTTTCCACTTTCCTGCTAATTTGAGATCATCAAAACTTTTCCTGATAACTTTCATAGGTGGGTGTCCCCACTGAAATTTCCCGATGAGAACAAACTTGAATTTTTCAGTCGGTTAAAATTTCTGACTCAGAAAAAAAAAAGTGTTGTTTTACCACTCTTTCTGCTTGCATTCTTAATAAAGGGTCAGTCACTTGTATCATCACGATTCTCCTTATAACTTGAGAGGAAGACAACTGTCATCTCCCCTTGAGGATTACCCACAATGTGGGCAAACGAGGTTTTGTTAGGTTCAACCGAAAAAGAAGGAAGCTCCATCACAGCAAAAAGGAAGCCCTGCAAGTCGGGCAGAGGGTGGTCGGGGCGAAGCTGCGCAGAAGACAAGACCGCAGACCGCAGATGACGGATGCGAAGAAGTCCCAGCTCGATAGACTCCAAACTGAAGCCGCGCAGAAAAGAAACTGCGGCGCGGAGGAGACGACTACGCAGAAGCAAAAACGCCTAAGCAAGAAAACGTCGCAAAAGCAGAAAAGAACCACGACGCGAAAAAGAATACGACGATCGCAACAGAGAGCAAAGTCCCTCGTCGTCGTCGTCGAGTACGAGAACATCGTCGTCGAGCATGAGAGGATGGATTGAACGGTCGTGAAGAAATCAAACTAGCGTTTCACCATCGTGCGAAACCCCTAACAGAGCAGCAGTCGCCATCACCGAATATTATATATATTATTATTATTATTATTATTATTATTATTATTATTATATATATATATATATATATATATATATATATATATATATATATAT
>JXCR01142074.1:428990-443004 GCA_002079205.1 Phalaenopsis hybrid cultivar
TTTACGTCAAGTCATTTTATCTTTCAATCCCTATTAGCTGCATAAGAAGCACTCGAACAATATTCATTTTCAACTGGAACAAAGATTACAAGATAATCAACCCCATATGTTTAAATGTACTATTTGGTTTCTAATCTAGCTTTAAACAATATTAGTGAACTATCATATTTTTATTTTATAGCAAAAACTCATTTACATCCCATTAGTTTCTTCTTTTTAACAACTTCAGCAATTCATGTATTATTTTTTTTAAGGGAACATTATTCCAAATCATACTATTTGAAGTGTCAAAGACTATTTTAAGGATAGAAAAAGTATGCAACGTAGAAAGGAAAGACTGATGATTATGAGAGCCGTTTTTTATTAAAAAAAGTGTAATGAATGTTTAATGGAAGTCATAGTACTTTTATTTGTAGGCTCAATGATTCTCTTANTGGCGATTCTCGGGTTCGGCTGCCTCTCCCTCTTCCGACTCTTCTCCTTCCTCTCAAAATCGCGAAAGGAGTTCGGCTGCGAGAGCTTAGGGTTTGTCGTTTGTGTTCGTTGCTCTCCTCCTCTTCCGAGTCATCTCTTTCTCCTCTCAAAATCGCGAAAGGGTTTCGGTGGCGAGAGCTTAGGGTTTCGGTGGTGAGAACTTAGGGTTTGTTCTTCCTCTTCCTCTTCCTCTTTCGATTCCTCCAATTTCGAGCAGAAAAATATTATTCGAGCCGAACACGAACACACCCTTCACGAGTCATTTCGAACATGAGCCGGAATCGAACGAGCCAAACATGAGCCGAGCCTGAGCGAGAGGCTCGGCTCGTTTACAGCCCTATATATATATATATATATATTGACAGACACTTTATCTCTAAGAAGATCAATGTAGAGGCTATCAGATTATTGTCATTCTTACCAAAACTCTTCCTCGACACTATTTTAGTGATCTCAATAGCAAGTTTTGGATGTATCACATATACAACCCAACTTGAGGGGGATTGTTGATATGTATGCATCTGTGGACCACATAGGCCAACCCACGATTTAGAATATTGTGAGTCCAATTGCTACATTTCAAGGGGAGAAATTATTCCCCCTTAATTATCCTTCAGTGCATTTTATTTCTTTCCTTCTTATCACGATGATTTGAATTTCCCTCCAATTATATTGTGGTATTCCTGAGCTTTATATATACTTGTTATTTGCTTGTATTAGATAAATGAAAAATTAGAGTTTTTTTTCCTCTAAGAAAGTCCCTCCTTAATGCCACAACTACTAATAAGATACAAGGAAATATAAAGCTTGAACACTATTATAGAGCATCTCATTACAATTAAGAAAAAAATAAGGCTTAGTTTGAGATTAGTTTTGTTATTATTATTCCTTTTTTATATTTTGGCTTAAATTAAAACACGTTTAGTTATAGTAGTTATTTTAAAAAAAACTAAATATTTTTTACTCATTTTGAGAGTTTTTAAGAACAAATGATTTGTATTTTAAATAAAAAAACAAATGAAGTTATACCAAAAAAAAAAGAATTAAAAAAAAGAAAAATAAAAATAAAAACAAGAAACAAAAGTTATGCCAAATGGGCCCCCTAACATAATGCAAATTGTTGCATTGATGGCTCTATAACAAACAATTTCTATAAATAGAAGAAACTTTGAAATGCAAGATTTCCATATCTAACAAGTTGTAGAAGGGAGTTGAGGGATTCATTTTTCCAACCTAGTCCGTAAACCTTCAATAATATTAAAACAGTATACTCATTAAATTCCACATACATCACAACAATGATGCTAGGGGAATACATTTATTCCACACAAGGTTATGATTAAATTAAAGGACAAAAAATGATAGTCTAATGTAGAATTTGGTGATTCTTTCAACTTGCACATATTTGAAGGAGCAAAAGCTCAACTTCTTGATACATAAAAAAACAATAAAAATGTGGTTTATTTCATGCTTACCTTATTTACAGGACCTATGCAAATGTATCGAGTATTTTCATCTTCATAATGAATATGTTGCATGACGGTACTTAGGGCCTTCTCCCTCAACATGCTACCGGGCCAGTTCATAAAAATAGGTTCACCGATTTTATGAAGAGAAGCCCAAAGAAGGTCTTGAATCAATGGATGAGGATAGTACAAATCTCCCTGTATCAAAACAAAGCCATTTTTTTACTTAACATATCAGTAATTTAATGTAATTGCCTGAATTTTTGCACAAGACTAGATTAATAAGGAGACAGCTATCAATTGTAAAAAAAAGGAAAATCAAATATTAAAAGACACCAAAGATGTATAGATACAAACAAGTTTTGTCTTTTATAGAAGTAATGGACATGCTTATGGACATATCTAAATTATGGATATATCTAAAAATATATATAAATAAACATCAACAAAAGTCTTCAAAGAGCAAAAAGACATATTTATAAAAGCACTTTTTTTTATAATAGTTTATAATGAAAAGTTTGGGGACCAAGGATCATAAAATTATGTTTCAAAAGACAGCTCAAATGTCAGTTGAAAGCATAATTAACATTGATAAGCATGTAACTTGTTTCTAATGCACTAAGGACCACCAATTTTTCAATTATGCAATTTACTTGTGTACCCTTTTTCCCTTTGTTTTTTGTTAGGGCAAGCATGCCATTTTTCTTCTAAATTTTAGTGATGAATGCTCTATTCATTTATCATTCTTCTAACTTTTNACATATCAGTAATTTAATGTAATTGCCTGAATTTTTGCACAAGACTAGATTAATAAGGAGACAGCTATCAATTGTAAAAAAAAGGAAAATCAAACATTAAAAGACACCAAAGATGTATAGATACAAACAAGTTTTGTCTTTTATAGAAGTAATGGACATGCTTATGGACATATCTAAATTATGGATATATCTAAAAATATATATAAATAAACATCAACAAAAGTCTTCAAAGAGCAAAAAGACATATTTATAAAAGCACTTTTTTTTATAATAGTTTATAATGAAAAGTTTGGGGACCAAGGATCATAAAATTATGTTTCAAAAGACAGCTCAAATGTCAGTTGAAAGCATAATTAACATTGATAAGCATGTAACTTGTTTCTAATGCACTAAGAACCACCAATTTTTCAATTATGCAATTTACTTGTGTACCCTTTTTCCCTTTGTTTTTTGTTAGGGCAAGCATGCCATTTTTCTTCTAAATTTTAGTGATGAATGCTCTATTCATTTATCATTCTTCTAACTTTTCTTATAGTAGCTATTCTCAGATACTGTTATCACTTCAATAATAGCATTGCGTAGATTATACTAGTTCAGATATTCCTACAACTTTCCATTGTGTTTTGCACCTTTGTATGTTCAATTATTATTTTAATAGCTTGTTAATATTAGCCCTTCTGGAATGGAAACGTCTCTTTGATTTTGTTAAAATGCATTTTTCTTTATTTATTTTGTAATGTTGTTTTGATTTGTGTTTCTTGCCCTTTGACCTTTTACTTGTTTTTCATTTTTTCTATAGTTGCTACATCATTAATTTACATTCAATGTACCCTACTTTTTCTATAATTCATACATTATTTTTATTTGACAAATAACTTTAAATTTATTTAAATTAATATTATGTAGCGAAAGTCTTGTATTGTTAGTTTACCCTTATTTGCATCATAATTAAAATTATATATATATAACAGAACAGGATGCACTTCATATCCCACTTAATGTTTAAGACAAAATAGGCTTTGCTTTGCAACTTACAATATGAAAAAGTAGGTATATAATTCAGTGGGAGTGAATAAGATATGATTCAGTGGGAGTGAATAAGTTAATGAGAATAAATAAGATTAATCAAAATGTATATTCTCACGATTTTTAACTACTTAACTTCAGCATAATACTTTAGTACTCATTTTGTATGTTACTTTATCATAGCAAAGCTTTATAATACCATTCCAATCAACATTTGAATCATCCAAAATAAATTTCTCCATGGCAATTTGTAGATTCTTAGTGCAATAGATGTAAACTTTGCTTCCGTGCTAGATTTTGCAACTACATTTTATTTTTTTACGTCTCTAAGTCAGAAGTTTACCAACCCCTAAGGATGTGCAACATCCTATGAAGTTAGCCTCCTGTCAATTATGGTACCTACATATCAATATCTATATATAGTTCAAAAATCAAATCATTTTCTTTTTTTCAAATAAATTCCTTTATACAATGTCTCTTTCAGATTGTAAAAGATTTGATGTGTTGCCCTAAGGTATAAATCATAAGGATGATGCATATATTGGGTTATCACACTAACAATATACGCAATAACAAGTATAGTATAAGATAAGTTGATCAATCTTCCCATAGGTATTTAATAGGATGTTTTTTAGGGCTATTTTTAAAGAACATCCAAGTTTATGAATAAATTTTAAGGAGCTCTTGATGGGCTTGCATCCTATCGCTTTTGAAAGGTCTATCATGCAACTTAGTTTAGAAATACATATTACAACTTTGATACCCAAAAGATATTTTAACTTGCCTAATCTTTGACTTCAATTCTTCAAACAATATATTTTTCGATCTCTCCATTCCAACTAAATCACTACCTGCATGCTGATGTCAACATACACTAGTAGTGTAAAACTCCACTTGAAGGATTGTGTTAACACATAATGTATAATCTCATCGAATTTCTTTGTATCCCATATTAAACATTTCCTTGATGAAAGTTCCAAAACCACATTCTTAAGGATTGCTTCAACCCATGCAATGCATTTTTTTAGTTTATATACCTTTTATTTTATATTTAAGTTGAATCCTGGTGGGACCTCCATGTAAAATTTTTTTTCTAGATCACCATGTAAGAAAAAAAATATTTACGTCAAGTCATTTTATCTTTCAATCCCTATTAGCTGCATAAGAAGCACTCGAACAATATTCATTTTCAACTGGAACAAAGATTACAAGATAATCAACCCCATATGTTTAAATGTACTATTTGGTTTCTAATCTAGCTTTAAACAATATTAGTGAACTATCATATTTTTATTTTATAGCAAAAACTCATTTACATCCCATTAGTTTCTTCTTTTTAACAACTTCAGCAATTCATGTATTATTTTTTTTAAGGGAACATTATTCCAAATCATACTATTTGAAGTGTCAAAGACTATTTTAAGGATAGAAAAAGTATGCAACGTAGAAAGGAAAGACTGATGATTATGAGAGCCGTTTTTTATTAAAAAAAGTGTAATGAATGTTTAATGGAAGTCATAGTACTTTTATTTGTAGGCTCAATGATTCTCTTAACTAATTCAATTATAAGGATTGATTTGATTGATTGCACTTACATAAATGAAGATATTTTTCTTCTCGAGTAAATCAATAATATCCGAGTAAAAAGTGATTATGTTATAAAATCAATTTATCAAAGAGTGACCAGCTCGAAATAGAGTTGGTTGTTAGAACAAATGATAAGAAAGGGCAATACAGAAGAAAATTTTATTTGTACATAATATTTCTTTCTTAGAATTAATAGCAACATAGTAATAATCTGCTTCATTGATAGCGACATCAATGGATACAAACACTTAACTTGTGAGAAAATGATAGCATTTTGAATGAGAGAATAGCCAATGAAGATACATTTGACTTTTGCTTGTGGACCAAGTTTCCTAACTTGGACACGGGCATGTGTTGAAACAATAGCAACACTTCCAAATATTTTGAAAATAAGATTATTTGAGGTGTTAGATTGAAAACAGAAATCAGCTAGAACTTGTATAGGACTCTTCAATGAAAAAAAAAAGATTCCATTAAAATTGCTTCTACATAATATTGCTTTTGGAACATTCCTTCAGCAGACAGAGCTATTCTGATAACAAGTGGTCATTCTTTCATTATCACTCCATTTTATTGGAGCATATATAAACACAAAGACTCATATATTATTCATTTTTGTGGAAATACAAGGAAAGGGAATGCCTAAAGTAGTATTTAGCATCGTCGGGTTTGACTCTAACTTCAATATCAAAATGATTTTTGGTCATCGTGAAAAACATGTGAAAGATGGTACTTGCATCTTTTTGACTTTTAATAAAAAGATCCACGATATAAGGGTTCATTAATCAATCAAGGACACAAACCACCCAACCCTAAAGATATTAAGCGTAGACGATAATTCCCAGATTTCACTATGAAGGAGAGAAAATGACTTGGGACTCTTATGCCACTTATTGCAAAACTAGTTTGTTTTAGTTTGCTAACTCACAAAAAATTACAATGAAATTCTCAAATATTAATTTTTGAATAATAAGAAAATATAACTTTGAGAATAACTAAGAATGGATGATCAAGACATAAGGGTTGTAGCTGATTTTCTTACTTTATTGAATTTAATGATTTCATAAATAAAGGATACTACAACAAATTGTGTAGAGCTTCCTTAGTTATTAGATTAAGCAATGTGGTTGAGACAATCACCTTTCTTTAAGATATTCAGTAATCTTCCTCATGCTCTATTTTAGTGATCTCTTATAATCCAAAAAAAAAAAAAATCAACACTGCATATAAAATTTGTAGTTAGCTTTTAGAAGTACATCATCGTAGGCAAATAATTTAACCATTCATTTTGGATCCCAAGTGATTCACTAATTGGAATGTCTTTCAAAGGGCAACAACCATCAAGAATCCATCAACAATTATTTTCTTGTTACTACAACAAGAGCATATGAAATGAATATGTAAAGATTTAATCGTATGGTATGTAGCTCTTGAATCAATAATCAAAGAGCTAAAATTGGGTTTCCCTGTGTGTTTAAAAGCATAAGAAGAGGGCATAATATTTATGAATACTAGAGAATAACCTTCTTCCATATGAATCTTTTCTAGAGATACCAGCAAGTTTTCATCTTTTTAATTCTTTGGGAAATTCAATAAATGATTCCTTGTTGGTCCATTATTTCATGTGTGTTATATCCATGTTTACGTTCATTTCACTATCATTTTGAGTTTTCCTGTTTCTACAAAGTCGCTTGCCATGAAGCTTCTAGCATCATTCATTTATATGCAGAGCTATTTTGCAATGTATTCAATTTAGAGAATCTCTCCTAACATTTTTGGTTGGGTTTGGCTTCTTACATTTTCTCAAAAGAAGAGGATCTTGAGTCCGAGTGCTTTATGTCAGCAGCCATTATCACTAAAACTAAACTTTTCTTTGGGTTGTTGATAATCATAACTTCTCCCTTCCTCAATCTGAATAATAGTGATGCCTTTATGTAGTGAGGATAAATTCTCTATGCAAGGGTTTATAGCTTAATAACATCAAACTCATCAACTAATAAAACAAAAAAATTATAAATTCAATCTTTCAATAATCCTTTTAAAGAGAGCCGGATCTTTGTTGCATTCCATTTCGATACATTGATAATAAGGTCTCTTACCACAAAAACCTTTCAAGAGATTGGAATATTATATGATGAATTATCCGCATCACAGATTCAAATATACATGCGATTTCTTGTTGAAAGATCTCGAAAATAATGACGATTATATTCCATATTTGTTATAACTCTATATTTTGAGGGTTATAAATTGTATAAGGGATCTTGAGAATCTCTATTTATTTTTCTCCTTAATTAGAGAGATTAATTGCCTCTTATATTTGTTATTATTCCTTTCCGTTTACACTGTATTCTGTTTTTATTGTTTTCCTTACCAGTAAGTCCTGTAATGAGTATTTATACCCCTCTTTGCATAATAAAATTAAGTCCTCTTATATCTTTTTCATGGTATCATAGCTTTACGATCCGCAGGCTTTCGGTTAATTTACGTATCGTATCGTATTTGAAGTCCTTCAGCGCAGACAAAATCGTGATTGATCGACTCTGACAGGATCGTCATCGTCGCCTAGAAGTCCTTCGGCGCAGACGGGATCGCGATCGGCGCAGAGACCCAGAACTCTACCTTTCCGTTCTTCTACTTCGTCATCGTCTTGAAATCCTTCGGCGTAGAGACTTGGAACTCCGCGAAACAACTACGACCAGAGCTCGAGAGGATCACGTCTCGCTGGCAACTTCGGCAAAACCCTCGTCTGCTTCGTTCGAGACTCCTCGATCGTCTGCTCATTCGGCTTCGCCAGCTTTGCCTTCGTTCGAGACTCCTCGATCGTTCGGCTTCATTAATTCGGCTTCCTGCTCTGTTTGCTCGCTCGACGAGTTCCTGCTGAAAACTCTAAGACAGCACATGCTCGAGCAAATTCACCGTCCTTCGTCTCTAAAATGTCTGAAGTCACGTCTAGGACAAGTCAGCCTCTTCATCCATCTCAGCCCGAACCTCAGAGAAGTACATCTGAAAATCATCCCATTCAGATCACTACAATCCGACTAAATGATGATAATTTTTTTCAGTGGTCACAATCTGTTCGCATGTATCTCCGAGGAAGACGAAATATTGGTTATATCACAGGTGATACTAAACAACTTGACGTGAATCACATAACGTATGTCATTTGGGATGCGGAAAACTCAATGGTAATGACATGGTTGGTCAATTCCATGACTGAAGAGATAAGTGCAAATTATCCGTGTTACTCTACAGCCAAAGAATTATGGGACAATATTTCAGAAACGTACTCTAATCTTGGAAATCAATATCAAGTTTATGAGTTGACCCTGCGACTTAGGGAAATTTGCCAAGGTGAGGATTCTGTGACAAAGTATTTCAATTCTCTTAAAAGGATTTGACAGGACCTGGACTTATTCAACAATCATGAGTGAAAATCAAAGGATGAAGGCAACCAGTACGAGAAGATAGTGGATACTGGCCGAATTTTCAAATTTCTTGCAGGTCTAAACGTTGAATATGATGAGGTCCGTGGTCAAATAATTGGAAGAACTCCTGCCTCCAATTGGTGAAGTTTTTGCAGAGGTAAGAAGAGAAGAGAGTCGGAGACATGTGATGTTGGGAAAGAAGACGGCAGGTTCAACCGAGTTCGTAGAAGGATCAGCGCTGGTTATTCCTGAAGCTCAAGTAAGCAGGAAAACTTCTCACAACCAGCGTGCAGAAGACAAGAACAACCTGCACTGTTACTACTATGGAAAGCCACACCATACTCGCAAAAAATGTTGGAAATTGCATGGTAAACCACCTAATGGTAAGGGGAAAAAATTTGGTGAACATAGCACACCTACCGCAAATGAAGCTGAGTCATCTCCACTTAGTAAAGTGCAATTAAGTCATCTTCTTAAACTGCTGAAAGCTTGCTCATCATCTAATGCGCCTATCGGTTCTATAGCACAAGCAGGTAGTAATCCTTTAGCTTTTCTAAAAAATACCACGCCTTGGATCATTGATTCAGCAGCGTCTAATCATATGACAAGCAGTTCTCAATTATTTGATCCATATTATCTATGTTCCGGTTCCGAAAAAATCAGAATTACTGATGACAGTTTTTCACCTATTGTAGGAAAATGAAATATTAAAATTTCAGAAAAAATCTCTTTGAAATCTGTCTTACATGTTCCAAAAACTTACATGTAATCTTCTTTCTGTTAGCAAATTGTCTAAAGATTCTGATTATTCCATTTTTTTTCTCTCATTCCAATTGTGTTTTTCAGGACCGGAACTTGAAGAAGATGATTAGAACTGCTAGACAAATAAATTGGTTGTACTACTATGATGGAACTGATTCTGCGAATAAAACAACTCACGGATTAGGTAGTACAAGTTCAAGCTTTGACTATGATTAGGTTATGTTATGGCATAAAAGATTAGGGCATCATAGCTTTCCATATCTCAAATATTTATTTCCTAAATTATTTAAAATTATTGATTGTTCAAAACTTCATTGTGAAGCGTGTAATTTATCTAAAAGTCATCGTGTTTCGTTTCCAATAAAACCATATTCTGTTTCAAAATCATTTTATTTGGTGCATAGTGATGTTTGTGGCCCATCCAAAGTTAACACACTTTCTGGAAAAAAATAGTTTGTAACATTTATTAATGATCACACACGAGTTTGTTGTGTGTATTTATTGAAAAAAAAAAACTTAAGTTGAACAACGATTTATAGATTTTTTCCACATGATTGAAAATCAATTTTAAATAAAAATTGGCATTCTAAGAACGGATAATGGGATTGAATATTTCAACAAATATTTGAGAACATTTATTTTGGAGAAAGGTACTTGCATCAATCCACTTGTCGTGACACACCACAACAAAATGGTATTGCTGAAAGAAAAAATAGGCATTTACTCGAAGTTACCAGAGCACTCATGTTTTCCATGAATATTCCTAAATATCTTTAGGGTAATGCACATTTTATCTCCTGTTATTTAATAAAAAGAATGTCATCTCGAGTTCTGAAATTCAAAACACCTATACAAGCCTTAAATAATTATTTTTCAACATCTAAAATAACAATTGATCTCCCTTTAAAAGTTTTTGGATCTGTTTGCTATGTGCATGTGCCAAATGTGTTTCGCTCAAAACTTGATCCCAAAGCTGAAAAATGTGTTTTTATTGGGTATGCTTCAATAAACGTGGGTACAAATGCTTTAATCCTGTCAAAAAGAAATTTTTTAAGAACATGGATGTCAAGTTTGTCGAGAATCACCATTTTTTTCAAAATAATTTTCATCATGGGGAGAACTTAGTTGAAGAAAATAACTTTTTGAAAACTTTACCCATTTCTTTAACTAATTTTGATATGAAAACTAGAGTCAGCACTATTAATCCTATTTTGTCAGATGCTACCTTATCAGAGACAGGGGGAGAAGTACTTCCAACGGATCATAATCCTCAACATGAGCTGTAGGTTTATACTATGAAGAAATTCCATGAAGTTACTATAACCCCAGTTATTCCCTCAGCAGATGTTCAATCACCTTTGTCGAATAATGACCCTACAACTCAGAATAACTTTCCCTCTACTTCCACTCATTCTGATCTTGACCTTCCAATTGCTTTCAGAAAAGGAATCCGAACAAGCACGAAATATCCTATCACACAATACTTGTCATATGAAAAACTATCAGAAATTCATAGAGCATTTGTGTCTAGGATTTCTAATATGCTTGTTCCAAGAACTGTTCAGGAAGCATTAGGTGAACTGAGTTGGAAATTAGCTGTGATGGAAGAAATAAATGCTCTTAAAAGAAATAACACTTGGACAATTATTGATCTACCTTAAGACAAAAAAACAGTTGGGTGCAAATGGGCGTTCACGGTGAAGTTTAAAGCTGATGGAAGTGTGAAGAGATACAAAGCGAGACTAGTAGCAAAAGGATTTACTCAAACTCATGGTATTGATTACCAAGAAACTTTTTCTCCGGTTGCTAAAATTAACTCTATTAGAGTACTTCTTTCTCTTGCAGTTAACTTCAACTGGCTACTTCATCAATTTGATGTAAAAAATGCATTTTTAAATAAAGAATTGCGAGAAGAATTATATATGGAACTACCACTCGGATATAAGGAAAATTTTGGAAAAGGTAAAGTATGCAAATTAAAAAGTCCCTGTACGGGTTAAAGCAGTTTCCTAGAGCTTGGTTTGAGTGTTTTGGTGATGTTATCAAGAAATATGGATTCTCTCAAAGCCAAGCTGATCACACACTTTTTTTCAAACATTCCATCAAAAGATAAAGTAGTCNGCTATCAATTTAAAAAAAAGGAAAATCAAATATTAAAAGACACTAAAGATGTATAGATACAAACAAGTTTTATCTTTTCTAGAAGTAATGGACATGCTTATGGACATATCTAAATTATGGATGTATCTAAAAAATATATATAAATAAACATCAACAAAAGTCTTCAAAGAGCAAAAACAAATATTTATAAAATAACTTTTTTTTATAATAGTTTATAATGAAAAGTTTGGGGACCAAGGATCATAAAATTATGTTTCAAAAGACAGCTCAAATGTCAGTTGAAAGCATAATTAACATTGATAAGCATGTAACTTGTTTCTAATGCACTAAGAACCACCAATTTTTCAATGATGCAGTTTACTTGTGTACCCTTTTTCCCTTTGTTTTTTGTTAGGGCAAGCATGCCATTTTTCTTTTAAATTTTAGTGATGAATGCTCCATTCATTTATCATTCTTCTAACTTTTTCTTATAGTAGCTATTCTCAGATACTGTTATCACTTCAATAATAGCATTGCGTAGATTATACTAGTTCANATGGTACATATAAGTTGTATGAGTGGACCCAAATAGGAACCCAACACATATAGTACAACACACAAAAAGAATAAAAGGAAAATTAAAATCCAAAAGAAGATGGTACATAAAAGATCAACCAGGTCGACCCACTTTAGTTCTATCTCTGCCTCTAGTTCTCGGAAAGGAACAAGCTAATAAATTGGTGAGGTGTGTATCATTGCCCGAAATAACCAGTGTATCATTCATTAAATTTCTTAGCTTAAGTAGATCTTTATTCTTCATTCCTCATCCGAAAATTGTTGCTCAGTGAGGTGGTAGTGTTGCAGTAGAAAGATTGTCAACAGTTGTGCTCACAAGTGTATGTGAGGTAAGAGTTGTCGCCTCTACCGCTGATACTTCCTGAAGAGCTGCAAGGTTCTCCTGATTCTCAGTTCGTGTAGGTAGGGGTCCTTCATTATTATTTTCAATAGGGGTTAAAAGTGTAGGTTGCTTAGCAGTGTCATCCAACTTCTCATCGATAGCAAAAATAATATTTTCAAGGGGAGGGTTCATAGAGGCAATAGAATCAGACACCAAATTTTGTCCTGTGGTAGTTTTCTTTCCAGATGGAACAAATATATCCTTAAATCCATCCTTATTCAATTGATCTTTAGATTTCAAATTAGAATAAAGCTTATGACATTTATCAAGAGTGCTCAAACATCTTACAATGAGAATAATAAGGAGGTCTATGCTTCATGACAATTTGTTGTCAATATTCATTATGCATTGTGCCCAACCAGACTTCAGTAACATCAGACAAAATAATATCTCTTTCTACAAGTATTTTGGCCACAGAAGGTCTAGTAAGGTTGAAAGTGGGTAGATCTAGTTTCATAGGGTCCCCAAGTACGACATCAATAGAGTAAAGAACCTGATGATGAAAAAAGTGCAACTTGAGACCAGGTAGACTAAACCATACTGATACAATAGAAGGTTCATGATTGGGGTCAAAATCAGGAGACCACTAGAGCAACTTCATTGATTTACTAGCAATGTTAAGAAATTTTTTAGAGAAAATCCGAGTGCAGTCTTCAGACACGGTTAACTGAATCAATACATGTCTCTCATCCAAGAGCCTCACTTTCCACTTTCCTGCTAATTTGAGATCATCAAAATTTTTTCTGATAACTTTCATAGGTGGGTGTCCCCATTGAAATTTCCCGATGAGAGAAAACTTGAATTTGTCAGTCAGGGTTGAAATTTCCGACTCAGAGAAATAAAGTGTTGTCTTACCACTCTTCCTGCTTGCATTCTTAATAAAGGGTCAGTCACCTGTACCATCACGATTCTCTTTATAACTTGAGGGGAAAACAATTGTCATCTCCCCCTGAGAATTACCCACAACGTGGGCAAAGGAGATTTTGTCAGGTTCAACCGAAAAAGAAAGAAACTCCATCACAGCAGCAAGGAAGCCCTGCAAGTCGGGCAGAGGGTGGTCGGGGCGAAGCTGCGCAGAAGACAGGAACCACAGACCGCAGATGACGGATGCAAAGAAGTCACAGCTCGACAGACTCCAAACCGAAGCCGCGCAGAAAAGAAACCGCGGCGCAGAGGAGACGACTCCGCAGAAGCAAAGACGGCTAAGCAGGAAGACGCCTCAGAAGCAAAAAAGAACCATAGCGCGAAAGAGAATACGACGATTGCAAAGGAGCGCAAATTCCTTCGTCATCATCGTCGAGTACGAGAACAGCGTCGTCGAGCACGAGAGGATGGATTGAAAGGCCGCGAAAGAATCAAACCAGCGTTTCGCCATCGGGCGAAACCCCTAGCAGAGCAGTATATTGCCATCACTGAATATTATATCTTTTATTATATTATATTATATATATATAT
>JXCR01142074.1:445365-489025 GCA_002079205.1 Phalaenopsis hybrid cultivar
ATAACTTTAAATTTATTTAAATTAATATTATGTAGCGAAAGTCTTGTATTGTTAGTTTACCCTTATTTGCATCATAATTAAAATTATATATATATATATATATATATATATATATAACAGAACAGGATGCACTTCATATCCCACTTAATGCTTGAGACAAAATAGGCTTTGCTTTGCAACTTACAATATGAAAAAGTGGGTATATAATTCAGTGGGAGTGAATAAGATATGATTCGGTGGGAGTGAATAAGTTAATGAGAATAGATAAGATTAATCAAAATGTATATTCTCACGATTTTTAACTACTTAACTTTAGCATAATACTTTAGTACTCATTTTGTATGTTACTTTATCATAGCAAACCTTCATAATACCATTCCAATCAACATTTGAATCGTCCAAAATAAATTTCTCCATGGCAATTTGTAGATTCTTAGTGCAATAGATGTAAACTTTGCTTCTGTGCTAGATTTTGGAACTACATTTTATTTTTTTACGTCTCTAAGTCAGAAGTTTACCAACCCCTAAGGATGTGCAATATCCTATGAAGTTAGCCTCCTGTAATTATGGAACCGACATATCAATATCTATATATAGTTCAAAAATTAAATCATTTTCTTTTTTCAAATAAATTCCTTTATACAATGTCTCTTTCAGATTGTAAAAGATTTAATGTGTTGCCCTAAGGTATAAATCATAAGGATGATGCATATATTGGGTTATCACACTAACAATATAGGCAATAACAAGTATAGTATAAGATAAGTTGATCAATCTTCCCATAGGTATTTAATAGGATGTTTTTTAGGGCTATTTTTAAAGAACATCCAAGTTTATGATTAAATTTTAAGGGGCTCTTGATGGGCTTGCATCCTATCACTTTTGAAAGGTCTATCATGCAACTTTGTTTAGCAATAAACATTACAACTTTGATACCCAAAAGATATTTTAACTTGCCTAATCTTTGACTTCAATTCTTCAAACAATATATTNCGCAGGATCCAAGGAGGGAATTTTCGTCAATCAACGCAAGTATGCACTTGATTTACTCAAAGAAACAAGAATGACAGGTTGCAAGGCGGCAGATACGCCAATTGAAACCTAATATAAAGTTTAAAACAACATTAACTAATGAGGTAATGGACAAAGCACACTATCAAAGATTGGTATGGCGACTAATCTATTTGGCTCACACTCGACCTGACATAGCATTTGCAGTGAGTGTTGTGAGTCAATTCATGCATTCACCTGGACCTACTCACTTCGAAGCTGTATTCTGAATTTTAAGATATCTCAAAAAAACTCCTGGAAAAGGACTTTTGTTCAAAAAGGGAGAACATCTTCTAATAGAGGCCTACACAGATGCATATTGGGCAGGAGATGTAAATGATAGAAGATCCACATTAGGTTATTGTACCTTTGTAGGAGGAAATTTGGTTACTTGGAAAAGTAAAAAACAAAGTGTGGTAGCAAGAAGTAGTGTTGAAGTAGAATTCCGCTCAGTGGCACATGGACTCTGTAAAGTATTATGGATAAAAACACTTCTAGAAGAGTTGAAGATCCCTATACCAGCACCTATTAAATTTTACTGCGACAATAAGGTTGTAATCTCGATAGCTCATAATCCAGTTCTATATGACAGAACAAAACATGTAGAAGTTGACAAACATTTCATCAAAGAGAAAATAAATAGTGGTGTGATATGTATGTCCTACATACCCACTACTAGCCAAACAACAGATATTCTAACAAAAGACCTTTTCAAAGTGCAACACGACAATCTAGTTAGCAAGCTTGCCATGAGCAACATCTTCATGCCAGCTTGAGGGGGAGTTTTGAAAGATCTCGAAAATAATGATGATTATATTTCATATTTATTATAACTCTATATTTAGAGGGTTATAAATTGTACAAAGGATCTTGGGAATCTCTATTTGTTTTTCTCCTTGATTAGAGAAATTAGTTGTTTCTTTTATTATTCCTTTCTATTTCTACTGTATTTTGTTTTTATGGTTTTCCTTACCAGTAAATCCTATAATGGTACCACCACAAAGTCCCATTCATCTCAAGTGTTGAATTTAAGATAATCTCATTGAGATGCAATGCCATGTAAATTGACCCATTTTCTTCTTCCACCCAAGGAAGTGCGAAAAAAGTGAGCTCCCTGAGATAATTACTTCATTTCAAATAATATGTTGAATGGATGTTTTGTAATTCTCCCAATGTATTTAGAATTATTGACCTTTTCTCCAAACGCACTTAAAACTAAGAGATCCCGGTTATTATTGTGGTCCTTGGGAATGAAAATTATAATAATAATACAATGCAAAAAATAGGTATAGAAACAATAATGTAGTGATAATAGCTGCAGAAAAAATTATATGAAGGCTATAACATCAAGGCAGTGAAGAGATGAAAAGTACAGCCTAAAGGGAATGCAAAANTGACCTTTTCTCCAAACGCACTTAAAACTAAGAGATCCCGGTTATTATTGTGGTCCTTGGGAATGAAAATTATAATAATAATACAATGCAAAAAATAGGTATAGAAACAATGATGTAGTGAGAATAGCTGCAGAAAAAAATTATATGAAGGCTATAACATCAAGGCAGTGAAGAGATGAAAAGTACAGCCTAAAGGGAATGCCAAAAATAAAAAAAGAAAAATCTAAAGTTTTGATATTATGACAAGAATTGAAGGCAGTTGACTGAATATTTTATTTCACCATTTGAGTGAATTTATGTCAATTAAGGACAACCTATTGTAACAAATATAAAATAATCAGAACATAAATTTGTGAGATAGCAACCGCAATCCTATGAACCAAAAAGGTCAAAGAAAAAATAGGGAGACAGACTAGTAGCAGGANTAGCAACCGCAATCCTATGAACCAAAAAGGTCAAAGAAAAAATAGGGAGACAAACTAGTAGCAGGAAGGAGACAAAGCTGACAGCAAGCTTTGGACGAGGACTCGCCGGCAGGAGCAAGTTGGGCCAAGAATTGTGGCATATAGGCTAGCAAGTTGAGGTAAAAATTTGGTGGAGACGAGCTCGTGGGAGCCAACTAAACGGCTGATCACGCAGAGATATAGCCAGAGGGTTAAAAGTTTGCGGATTGTCCACATTCCTCCAAAGTGAATGAATGGAAGTCATCCAGTGAAAGCTTACATGTCAAGTTCTAAAAAATTATTCATGAAAATCCTTTAGAGAGAATATATATAAGTTGTTCGCCGACGATGATGAACAAAGTACAAATTAGATCACTGAACAAACCCTTTATAAAATGATTATCAACTTTAATATAACTAATATAGTCATATTATAAGGGGTCATGCATAATATTGATCTCTAACTTGTTATCACATTATCTTTTCATTCAACTTTTTAAATCCTATAGAATAGANATGCCCTTTGACCTTTACTTGTTTTTCATTTTTTCTATAGTTGCTACATCATTAATTTACATTCAATATACCCTACTTTTTCTTTAATTCATACATTATTTTTATTTGACATATAAGTTTAAATTTATTTAAATTAATATTATGTAGCGAAAGTCTTGTATTGTTAGTTTACCCTTATTTGCATCATAATTAAAATTATATATATATAACAGAACAGGATGCACTTCATATCCCACTTAATGTTTAAGACAAAATAGGCTTTGCTTTGCAACTTACAATATGAAAAAGTAGGTATATAATTCAGTGGGAGTGAATAAGATATGATTCAGTGGGAGTGAATAAGTTAATGAGAATAAATAAGATTAATCAAAATGTATATTCTCACGATTTTTAACTACTTAACTTCAGCATAATACTTTAGTACTCATTTTGTATGTTACTTTATCATAGCAAAGCTTTATAATACCATTCCAATCAACATTTGAATCATCCAAAATAAATTTCTCCATGGCAATTTGTAGATTCTTAGTGCAATAGATGTAAACTTTGCTTCTGTGCTAGATTTTGCGACTATATTTTATTTTTTTAAGTCTCTAAGTCAGAAGTTTACCAACCCCTAAGGATGTGCAACATCCTATGAAGTTAGCCTCCTGTCAATTATGGAACCTACATATCAATATCTATATATAGTTCAAAAATCAAATCATTTTCTTTTTTTCAAATAAATTCCTTTATACAATGTCTCTTTCAGATTGTAAAAGATTTGATGTGTTGCCCTAAGGTATAAATCATAAGGATGATGCATATATTGGGTTATCACACTAACAATATAGGCAATAACAAGTATAGTATAAGATAAGTTGATCAATCTTCCCATAGGTATTTAATAGGATGTTTTTGAGGGCTATTTTTAAAGAACATCCAAGTTTATGAATAAATTTTAAGGAGCTCTTGATGGGCTTGCATCCTATCGCTTTTGAAAGGTCTATCATGCAACTTAGTTTAGAAATACATATTACAACTTTGATACCCAAAAGATATTTTAACTTGCCTAATCTTTGACTTCAATTCTTCAAACAATATATTTTTCGATCTCTCCATTCCAACTAAATTACTACCTGCATGCTGATGTCAACATACACTAGTAGTGTGAAACTCCACTTGAAGGATTGTGTTAACACATAAAGTATAATCTCATCAAATTTCTTTGTATCCCATATTAAGCATTTCCTTGATGAAAATTCCAAAACCACATTCTTAAGGATTGCTTCAACCCATGCAATGCATTTTTTTAGTTTATATACCTTTTATTTTATATTTAAGTTGAATCCTGGTGGGACCTCCATGTAAAAAAAAATTTCTAGATCACCATGTAAGAAAAAAAATATTTACGTCAAGTCATTTTATCTTTCAATCCCTATTAGCTGCATAAGAAGCACTCGAACAATATTCATTTTCAACTGGAACAAAGATTACAAGATAATCAACCCCATATGTTTAAATGTACTATTTGGTTTCTAATCTAGCTTTAAACAATATTAGTGAACTATCATATTTTTATTTTATAGCAAAAACTCATTTACATCCCATTAGTTTCTTCTTTTTAGCAACTTCAGCAATTGCCATGTATTATTTTTTTTTAAGGGCGTTCATTACTTGATAACATTATTCCAAATCATACTATTTGAAGTGTCAGACTATTTTAAGGATAGAAAGAGTATGCAACGTAGAAAGGAAAGACTGATGATTATGAGAGTCGTTTTGTATTAAAAAGTGTAATGAATGTTTAAAGGAAGTCATAGTACTTTTATTTGTAGGCTCAATGATTCTCTTAACTAATTCAATTATAAGGGTTGATTTGATTGACTGCACTTACATAAATGAAGATATTTTTCTTCTCGAGTAAATCAATAATATCCTAGTAAAAAGTGATTATGTTATAAAATCAATTTATCAAAGAGTGACCAGCTCGAAAGAGAGTTGTTTGTTAGAACAAATGATAAGAAAGGGCAATACAGAAGAAAATTTTATTGGTACATAAGATTTCTTTCTTAGAATTAATAGCAACATAGTAATAATCTGCTTCATTGATAGCGACATCAATGGATACAAACACTTAACTTGTGAGAAAATGATAGCATTTTGAATGAGAGAATAGCCAATGAAGATACATTTGATTGTTTGCTTGTGGACCAAGTTTCCTAACTTGGGCATGGGCATGTGTCAAAACAATAGCAACACTTCCAAATATTTTGAAAATAAGATTATTTGAGGTGTTGGATTGAAAACAGAAATCAGCTAGAACTTGTATAGGACTCTTCAACGAAAAAAAAAATTCCATTAAAATTGCTTCTACATAATATTGCTTTTGGAACATTCCTTCAGCAGAAAGAGCTATTCTGATAACAAGTGGTCATTCATTCATTAGCACTCCATTTTATTGGAGCATATATAACCACAAAGACTCGTATATTATCCATTTTCGTGGAAATACAAGAAAAGGGAATGCCTAAAGTAGTATTTAGCATCGTCGGGTTTGACTCTAACTTCAATATCAAAATGTTTTTTGGTCATGGTGAAAAAGATGTGAAAGATGTTACTTGCATCTTTTTTACTTTTAATAAAAAGATCCATGATATAAGGGTTCAATAATCAATCAAGGACACAAACCACCCAACCCTAAAGATATTAAGTGTAGAGGATAATTCCCAGATTTCACTATGAAGGAAAGAAAATGACTTGGGGCTCTTATGCCACTTATTGCAAAACTAGTTTGTTTTAGTTTGCTAACTCACAAAAAATTACAATGAAATTCTCAAATATTAATTTTCGAATAATAAGAAAATATAACTTTGAGAATAACTAAGAATGGATGATCAAGACATAAGGGTTGTAGCTGATTTTCTTACTTTATTGAATTTAATGATTTCATAAATAAAGGATACTACAACAAATTGTGTAGAGCTTCCTTAGTTATTAGATTAAGCAATGTGGTTGAGACAATCACCTTTCTTTAAGATATTCAGTAATCTTCCCCGTGCTCTATTTTTTTGAAAAATATAATCCAAAAAAAAAAAAAAATCAACACTGCATATAAAATTTATAGTTAGCTTTTAGAAGTACATCATCGGTAGGCAAATAATTTAACCATTCATTTTGGATCCCAAGTCATTCACTAATTGGAATGTCTTTCAACGGGCAACAACCATCAAGAATCCATCATCAATTATTTTCTTGTTACTACAACAAGAGCATATGAAATGAATACGTAAAGATTTAATCGTATGGTATGTAGCTCTTGAATCAATAATCAAAGAGCTAAAATTGGGTTTCCCTGTGTGTTTAAAAGCATAAGAAGAGAGCATAATATTTATGAATACTAGAGGATAACCTTCTTCCATATGAATCTTTTCTAGAGACACCAGCAAGTTTTCATCTTTTTAATTCTTTGGGAAATCCAATAAATGATTCCTTGTTGGTCCATTATTTCATGTGTGTTATATCCATGTTTATGTTCATTTCACTATCATTTTGAGTTTTCCTGTTTCTACAAAGTAGCTTGCCAAGAAGCTTCTAGCATCATTCGTTTATATGCAGAGCTATTTTGCAATGTATTCAATTTAGAGAATCTCTCCTAACATTGTTGGTTGGGTTTGGCTTCTTATATTTTCACAAAAGAAGAGGATCTTGAGTCTGAGTGCTTTATGTCAGCAGCCATTATCACTAAAACTAAACTTTTCTTTGGGTTGTTGATAATCATAACTCCTCCCTTCCTCAATCTGAATAATAGTGATGCCTTTATGTAGTGAGGATAAATTCTCTATGTAAGGGTTTGTAGCTTAATAACATCAAACTCAAAAACTAATAAACCAAAAAAATTATAAATTCAATCTTTCAATAATCCTTTTAAGAGAGCCGGATCTTTGTTGCAATTCATTCCGATACATTGATAATAAGGCCTCTTACCACAAAAACCTGTCAAGAGATTGGAATATTATATGATAAATTATCCGCATCACATATTTAAATGTACATGCGATTTATTGTTGAAAGATCTAGAAAATAATGATGATTATATTTCATATTTGTTATAACTCTATATTTAGAGGGTTATAAATTGTATAAGGGATCTTGGGAATCTCTATTTATTTTTCTCCTTAATTAGAGAGATTAGTTGCCTCTTATATTTGTTATAATTCATTTCCGTTTTCTACTGTATTTTGTTTTATTACTTTCCTTACCAGTAAGTCCTGTAATGGGTATTTATACCCCTCTCTGCATAATAAAATTAAGTCTTCTTATATCTTTTTCATGATATCAGAGCTTTACGATCCGCAGGCTTTCGGTTAATTTACATATCGTATTGTATTCGTCGTTGAAGTCCTTCGGCGCAGACGGAATCGTGATTGATTGACTCTAACAGGATCGTCATCGTTGCCTAGAAGTCCTTCGGCGCAGACGAGATCGTGATCGGCGCAGAGACCCGGAATTCCGCCTTTCTGTTGTTCTACTTCATCATCGTCTTGAAATCCTTCAGCGCAGAGACCCGGAACTCCGCGAAGCAACTGCGACCAGAGCTCGAGAGGATCACGTCTCGCCGGCAACTTCGGTAAAATCCTTGCCTGCTTCGTTCGGGACTCCTCGATCGTCTGCTCGTTCGGCTTCGCCTACTTGGCCTTCGTTCGAGACTCCTTGATCGTTCGGCTTCGTTAATTCGGCTTCCTGCTCGGTTTGCTAGTTTGACGGGTTCCTGCTGCAAACTCCAAGACCACACATGCTCGAGAAAAGTCACCGTCCTTCGTCTCTAAAATGTCTGAAGCGACGTCTAGGACAATTCAGCCTCTTCAGCCATCTCAGCCCGAACCTCAGAGAAATACATATGAAAATCATCCCATTCAGATCACTACAATCCGAATAAATGGTGATAATTTTTTTCAATGGTCACAATATGTTCGCATGTATCTCCGAGGAAGAGAAAATATTGGCTATATCACATGTGATACTAAACAGCCTGACGTGAATGACATAACATATGTCATTTGGGATGCGAAAAACTCACTGGTAATGACATGGTTGATCAATTCCATGACTGAAGAGATAAGTGCAAATTATCCGTGTTACTCTACAACCAAGGAATTATGGGACAATATTTCAAAAATATACTCTAATCTTGGAAATCAATCTCAAGTTTATGAGTTGACCCTGCGACTTAGGAAAATTTGTCGATGTGAGGATTCTGTGACAAAGTATTTCAATTCTCTTAAAAGGATTTGGCAGGACCTGAACTTATTCAACGATCATGAGTGGAAATCAAAAGATGACGGCAACCAGTACAAGAAGATGGCTGAAGAAGTACTAAAACAACTCATGAATTAGGTAGTACAAGTTCAAGCTTTGACTATGATCAGGTTATGTTATGACATAAAAAATTAGGTCATCCTAGTTTTCCATATCTCAAATCTTTATTTCCTAAACTATTTAAAAGTATTGATTGTTCAAAATTTCATTGTGAAGCGTGTAATTTATCTCAAAGTCATAGTGTTTCGTTTCAAATAAAACCATATTCTGTTTCAAAACCATTTTATTTCGTGCATAGTGATGTTTGGGGCCCATCCAAAGTTAACACACTTTCTGGAAAAAAATGGTTTGTAACATTTATTGATGATCACACACGAATTTGCTGTATGTATTTATTGGAAAAAAAATCTTAAGTTGAACAACGATTTATAGATTTTCCACATGATTGAAAATCAATTTCAAATAAAAATTGGCATTCTAAGAATGAATAATGTGACTGAATATTTCAACAAATATTTAAGAACATTTATTTTGGAGAAAGGTATTCTGCATCAATCCACTTGTCGTGACACACCACAATAAAATGATATTGTTGAAAGAAAAAATAGGCATTTACTCAAAGTTACCAGGGCACTCATGTTTTCCATGAATGTTCCTAAATATCTTTAGGGTAATGCACTTCTTATCTCCTGTTATTTAATAAACAGAATGTCATCTCGAGTTCTGAAATTCAAAATACCTTTACAAGTCTTAAATAATTATTTTTCCACATCTAAAATAACAACTGATCTCACTTTAAAAGTTTTTGGATTTGTTTGCTATGTGCATGTCTCAAATGTATTTCGCTAAAAAATTGATCCCAAAGCTGAAAAATGTGTTTTTATTGGGTATGCTTCCAATAAACGTGGGTAGAAATGCTTTAATCTTGTCAAAAAGAAATTTTTTGAGAGCATGGATGTCAAGTTTGTCGAGGATCACCATTTTTTTCAAAATAATTTTCTTCAGGGGGAGAACTTAGTTGAAGAAAATAATTTTTGGGAAACTTTACAAATTCCTTTATCTAATTTCGATATGAAAACTAGGGCCAACACTACTAATCCTATTTTGTCAGATGTTACCTTATCAGAGACATACGGAGATGTACTTCCTACGGATCATAATCCTCAACATGAGCTGTAGGTTTATACTAAGAAGAAATTCCATAAAGTTACTACAACCCCAGTTATTCCCTCATCAGATGTTCAATCACCTTTGTTGAATAATGACCCTACAACTCAGAGTAACCTTCCCTCTACTTCCACTCATTTTGATTTTGATCTTCCAATTGCTTTCAGAAAAGGAATCCGAACAAGCACGAAACATCCTATCACACAATACTTGTCAAATGAAAAACTATCAAAAATTCATAGAGCATTTGCGTCTAAGATTTCTAATATGCTTGTTCCAAGAACTGATCAGGAAGCATTAGGTGAACCGAGTTGGAAATTAGTTGTGATGGAAAAAATAAATGCTCTTAAAAGAAATAACACTTGAACAATCATTGATCTACCTAAAGACAAAAAGACGGTTGGGTGCAAATGGCCATTCACGATGAAGTTTAAAGCTGATGGAAGTGTGGAGAGAAAAAGCGAAACTAGTACAAAAGGATTTACTCAAACTCATGGTATTGATTACCAAGAAACTTTTGCTCTGGTTGCTACAATTAACTCTATTAGAATACTTCTTTCTCTTGTAATTAACTTCAACTGGTCACTTCATCAATTTGATGTAAAAAATGCATTTTTAAATGGAGAATTGCGAGAAGAAGTATATATGGACCTACCACCCAGATTTGAAGAAAAATTTGGAAAAGGTAAAGTATGCAAATTTAAAAAGTCTTTGTACGGGTTAAAGCAGTCTCCTAGAGCTTGGTTTGAGCGTTTTGGTGATGTTATCAAGAAACATGGATTCTCTCAAAGCCAAGCTAATCACACACTTTTTTTCAAACATTCCATCAAAGATAAAGTAGCCATTATGATTGTGTATGTAGATGACATAATCATGACAGGAGATGATCCTTTGGAAATTAGCAACTTGAAAAGAAAACTTGAAGCTAAATTTGATATTAAGGACTTAGGAAAGCTGAAGTATTTCCTCGGAATGAAGTTCGCAAGATCCAAAGAGGGAATTTTCGGCAATCAACGCAAGTATGTAATTGATTTACTCAAAGAAACAGGAATGACGGGTTGCAAGGCGGCAGATACGCCAATTGAACCTAATATAAAGTTGAAAACAACAACAACTAATGAGATAATGAACAAAGCACACTATCAAAGATTGGTAGGACGACTAATCTATTTGGCTCACACTCGACCTGACATAGCCTTTGCAGTGAGTGTTGTGAGTCAATTCATGCATTCACCTGGACCAACTCACTTCAAAGCTGTATTCTGAATTTTGAGATATCTCAAAAAAACTCCTGGAAAAGGACTTTTGTTCAAAAAGGGAGAACATCTTCTAATAGAGGCCTACATAGACGCGGATTGGGCAGGAGAGGTAAATGATAGAAGATCCACATCAGGTTATTGTACTTTTGTAGGTGGAAATTTGGTTACTTGAAAAAGTAAAAAACTAAGTGTGGTAGCAAGAAGTAGTGATGAAGCAGAATTTTGCTCAGTGGCACATGGACTCTGTGAAGTATTATGGATAAAAAGACTCCTGGAAGAGTTGAAGATCCCTATACCAGCACCTATTAAAGTTTACTGCGACAACAAGGCTGTAATCGTGACAGAACAAAACGTGTAGAAGTTGACAAACATTTCATCAAGGAGAAAATAAATAGTGGTGCGATATGTATGTCCTACATACCACTGCTAGCCAAACAACAGATATTCTAACAAAAAGGCCTTTCCAAAGTGCAACACGAGAATCTAGTTAGCAAGCTTGCCATGAGCAACATTTTCATGTCAGTTTGAGGGGAAGTATTGAAAGATCTCGAAAATAATGATGATTATATTTCATATTTATTATAACTCTATATTTAGAGAGTTATAAATTGTACAAATGATCTTCGGAATCTCTATTTATTTTTCTCCTTAATTAGAGAGATTAGTTGTCTTTTATATTTGTTATTATTCTTTTCCGTTTTTACTATATTTTACTTTTACGGCTTTCCTTACCAGTAAATGTTGTAATGGTACCACCACAAAGTCCCATTCATCTCAAGTGTTGAATTTAAGATAATCTCATTGAGATGCAATGCCATGTAAATTGACCCATTTTCTTCTTCCACCCAAGGAAGTGCGAAAAAAGTGAGCTCACTTGAGATAATTACTTCATTTTCAAATAATATGTTGAATGGATGTTTTGTAATTCTCCCGATGTATTTAGATTTATCACCTTTTCTCCAAACGCAATTAAAACTAAGAGAGCCTGCTTATTATTGTGGTCCTTGGGAATGAAAATTATAATAATAATGCAATGCAAAAAATAGGTATAGAAACAATGATGTAGTGATAATAGCTGCAGAAAAAATTATATGTAGGCTATAACATCAAGGCAGTGAAGAGATGAAAAGTACAGCCTAAAGGGAATGCCAAAAAAAAAAAAAAAAATGTAAAGTTTTGATATTATCACAAGAATTGAAGGTGGTTGACTGAATATTTTATTTCACCATTTGAGCTGAATTTATGTCAATTAAGGACAACCTATCGTAACAAATATAAAATAATCAGAACATAAATTGGTGAGATAGCAACCGCAATCCTATGAACCAAAAAGGTCAAAGAAAAAATAGGGAGACAGACTAGTAGCAGGAAGGAGACAAGCTGACAGCAAGCTTTGAACGAGGACTAGCCGGCAGGAGCAAGTTGGGCCAAGAATTGAGGCATATAGGCTAGCAAGTTGAGGTAAAATTTTGGTGGAGACGAGCTTGTGTGAGCCAACTAAACGGCTGATCACGCAGAGATATAGCTAGAGGGTTAAAAGTTTGCGGATTGTCCACATTCCTCCAAAGTAAATGAATGGAAGTCATCCAGTAAAAGCTTACATGTCAAGTTCTAAAAAATTATTCATGAAAATCCTTTAGTGAGAATATATATAAGTTGTTCGCCGACGATGATGAACAAAGTACAAATTAGATCACTGAACAAACCCTTTATNGACGAGGATTCGCCGGCAGGAGCAAGTTGGGCCAAGAATTGAGGCATATAGGCTAGCAAGTTGAGGTAAAAATTTGGTGGAGACGAGCTCGTGGGAGCCAACTAAACGGCTGATCACGCAGAGATATAGCCAGAGGGTTAAAAGTTTGTGGATTGTCCACATTCCTCCAAAGTGAATGAATGGAAGTCATCCGGTAAAAGCTTACATGTCAAGTTCTAAAAATTTATTCATGAAAATCCTTTAGAGAGAATATATATAAGTTGTTCGCCGACGATGATGAACAAAGTACAAATTAGATCACTGAACAAACCCTTTATAAAATGTTTATCAACTTTAATATACCTAATATAGTCATATTATAAGGGGTTATGCATAATATTGATCTCTAACTTGTTATCACATTATCTTTTCATTCAGCTTTTTAAATCCTATAGAATAGATTTCAAACGCAACAATTCGCTAATTCATGATGTCATATATACAAATTCAATTAAGCACTAAATATTGCTATCATCAGATCACATTTCATTTGTGAGTTATGTCAAAACTCTACTAGCACAAAGAAAAATACAAGAGACTCTACTAGCACAAAGAAAAATACAAGAGTAAACAAAGAATAGTAGATAATAGAGGAAATCCACTGTAAGGCTCAAGAAATAGCGATAAATGAGAGAAAATTGTAGCACTCCGCNGTCTAACTTGTTATCACATTATCTTTTCATTCAACTTTTTAAATCCTATAAAATAGATTTGAATCGCAACAATTCGCTAATTCATAATGTCATATATACAAATTCAATTAAGCACTAAATATTGCTATCATTGGATCACATTTTATTTGTGAGTTATGTCAAAACCCTACTAGCACAAAGAAAAATACAAGAGTAAATAAAGAATAGTAGATAATAGAGGAAATCCACGGTAAGGCTCAAGAAATAGCGATAAATGAGCGAAGATTGTAGCACTCCACAAAAAAAATATATATAATGAAACCTCTCGCTCGATCTCGCATATAAAATAGATGCCTATGAGCTTGTTAATATNCTAGTAGATAATAGAGGAAATCCACTGTAAGGCTCAAGAAATAGCCATAAATGAGAGAAAATTGTAGCACTCCACAAAAAAATATATATAATGAAACCTCTCGCTCGATCTCGCATATAAAATAGATGCCTATGAGCTTGTTAATANGCAAAAAAATATATATAATGAAACCTCTCGCTCGATCTCGCATATAAAATAGATGCCTATGAGCTTGTTAATATTCTAATTTAAAAAGTTATTTTGATTTGCTAATTTAGAGAAAATAAATAAAATAAACTACACTACAATTATTATGATTGCTTAAAATACTTTTAATTGATTATTATTTTTTTTTTATAAGGACATTACTCAAAAAATTATTTCGCTAAATTATCATAATACCTTTAAATTTTATATTTAATTTAAAGATAAAAATTTTTCTTAATTAAACCAATTAATTTATCTAATTTCTTCAAATCACAAATTTAAACTTTTTTTATAAACTGATAAAAAACTTTAATTAAAATTTACCTCAATTTAGTTGAGCCTTCAAACTTTGCTCACACAGATCCCTTCACTTACTATTTATTCGAGCAAGGCACTTCTTCCTCCTCCCCCTTCTCTCTCTAGAGCTTACTATTTGTTCACCCAAGATGCATGGTCAACAATGTGAATAAGCAAGACAACACGGAATTGATTCAGCACATCATAAATCTACTCAGCCACTCGTTGCTTCGACAAGCTCGCTTTCTATCGCACATACCCAGCTGACGCCGTCTCCCCCAAGCACTCAACCACTCTCGCTCTACATGAGCTTGCTTATCGCTCTAATCATGCAATCTTTTCACACTCTTGATTGCTACTTGCACACTATCGTCAGTCCAGCCCATGCATGTCGTCGCTCGAGCTCACAGATCCCGTCACTTATTGCTGGCACTCACACAACCTCCCTTCTCACTCTTTATCACTATCTCTCACATGTTCATCTCTTCCTCCCGCTCGATCTTTATTAGTCACGAGTCTCTCCACCTCCACTTCTATGGAAAACTGACTAACTTCTTCAATTAAACTGACATTAGACAGTACAAAATAAAGCATTACAATTTTTTCCACTTACAAAATTTTCATCTTCAAAATTTACATGCTAAATGAGAAGATGTAATATTTAGAATATTAGAAAACAGCTACTTGTTGCAAGGTTTTTTAATGATACCAATATTTTTTTCTACTTTTTAGTTTTTTCTTTTGGAGATTAGTGAGCAATTCTTTGATGTTTTCTTCCAAACATATTATGTATGCATCTCCGGTTGTTTCCTTGTCCTCCTTGAATAAAGGTTTTCCCATAAAGCTTCAAGCATCTTTCCTTTATATGTCAAGCATTTTTGCAATATGTTCACAACAGAGTATCTCTAATGACTGTTTTGTTGGGTTAAGCTAATAGTGTTCCTCATGAAAAGCAGATTTTGAATTAAAATACTTGATGTCGGCAATCTTTGCCACCAAGGTTGAAGCTTCTATGGTATTGTTGATAATCGTGATACAGGTGCTAATAACGCACCAATACGAGGTGCTTTGAACCCGCGGGATCAAAGGCTCGCGAACTCTCACAGGAGCAGTGGGGCGGGCGAACCCGCGATCCCTCATGAAGGCGGAAGGCAGGGTTCGCGAAATTTTGCAATCCATGGGGATGCAGTGCAATCCAGGGAAGCTTTGCAGTGTCTTCTGGATTCCTTTTGCTTTTCCCTCCTTTTCCTTTTATGTAGGAGTTTGCTGAGAGTCTATAAATTGCTATCCTCTGTGTGTGGGGAGTTAGATTTGGTAGTGTTTGCTCTCAAATTCCTGTGTGGAATTCTTACCCTTTTGTGGGATGTATCCGAGGAGTTGGTGGTGCTTCAGTTGTATCCTCTCTGAGGTGGTGATTGTATCCTCCTATTTTACCTTCCTCAAACCTTCTCCTCCCCAGTCCTCAGCCGTCGAACTCTCCCTACGTCACCCTGCACCCAACCACCTTCCTACAGATTATTACTACTGTCCCGCCTCCTTAACTCCTTTCAAGCTTCTCCCAACCACCATACTACCGCCGCCTACCATCTACAACCCCTCTCATTTTTTGTCCCTATAGTTCAACTCCTTCCCTTCGCTACCACCCGCCTCCCGTGGCTTTCATCATCCCCCCAATCATCCCTACCCCTCTAGCCGACCTCCAACACCATTTGAGATACATTTAGGAGAGCTTGCTTATGTCGTTTTTATGTTTTATGTTATTAGTTCCGTTCGAGTCATGTTGTAACCCTATTTTAATATTAATGAAAGTTTGACTTAGTGTTTTCACTATTTTTCCTACTATTTCCGATATCATTTTATATCAAAGATAGCTCAACCCTAGTGTCATCTTAGGGTCTCTAGCATCCGCCCTTACCCAAGCCACCACCACCAATTCTTTTCCTGTCAATTCCCAACCATAGCCATGCCAACACGAAGAGGTACACCGGACTCGACCGGAGAAAAAATTAAACAAGAAATCTGTCGTCTGCAACGACGATTAGCAGATCTGGACGGCGGAAACCAGGAAGAGATTACCTTCAGCCCTAAACGATAAATTCAAGGGAAAAATAGGGATGTGGAGAAGAATCCGTTCCAAAGAAAAGATCACAGTGACAAGGAATATCAATCACACCGTTTTGGTATTCAATATCAAAAGAGACCGAGAGGAGAGGTCAACGAAACTTTGGCATCAAGATGGACCTCCTAGAATTTGAAGGAGGTATGGATCCCGATGAGTTTGTCGACTGGCTACAATCAATTGAACGGATTTTCGAATATAAATATGTACCAAAGAACAAACGAGCTAGCTGCCATTAAACTAAAAAAATTGCCTCATTATGCTGGGAAAATCTATAAAAACAGAGAAAAAGAGAAGACAGTGAGAAGATAATTAAGTGGGAGAAGATGAAGAAGACAATGCAAAAAAAGTACCTCTCACCCCACTATCATCAGGATATGTTTTTGAAACTCCACAACTTACAAAAGAAGGATCTTTTAATTGAGAAGTTCACAGCCTAATTCAACCGCTTGCAGCTAAAATGCAAACTGACGGAGCCAGAAAAACATACGATAGTCAAATATCTCGGGTTCTAAAATCTGTCATAAGCAATGTGGTCCAGTGGCAGCCATAATGGTCACTAGGGAATGTCCAAACATTAGCCTTGAAAGTGGAAAGACAATAGAAGCAGAGCCGTCAACAATCATCTTTCAGCAAGCAACCTTCAGACTGGCTGTCACCTACAATTACCATTACTAACATAAATATCCCAGGAGACACAAGCAAGCCCGAACAAGGGAACGATACTACGGTTCAAATTGGGAAGAAACAGGAGAAGGGCAACTCATCCAACACGGTGCCAGCCAGGAAGTGCTGCCAAAGTCACGGCTGTTCCACGGGCAAGGTAGTCACGCTCGCAAATCAAGGCGCCGTAGAAGAAATAAACGACGAGGAGAAAGCTGAGGAGCAAGGTGAGATATATCAACTCCCACCAGACGAAGGAGAATCACTCGTAATTCAACAGATTCTGCAAATTGAGGACACGAGGGGTCAGCATTGGCTTCGCCACAACATATTCTACACTCTTTGCACGGTGAACGGAGAAGTACGCAGTTTATGGTGCGTTTGGGGCATCTTGTGCTTATCCAGATAAGCAGTTTATCCTAAAACACAGCCCGCGAGTGGCCCGCGGGGTTCGACCTGCGGCATGCGTTTAGTGTAAAAACCCAACCGTATTTTCGGATAAGCTGTCAAAACGTGTTTCAAAACGGTGATGCGACATTTTGAAAACGTCGCCCGCACTTATAAGCTACCCCAAACAGGCCCTTAATCATCAGCGACGAAACCAACAATAATGTGACATCAACACAGATGGTAGAGAGATTGAGATTTGCGACTTAGGAACATTCGCAATCATATTCACTGATGTCGCTAAAGAAAGAGATTCGGGTTAGCATCGTTCGAATATGCTTTGTAGAATTTTTGATTGAATGACAAATCATGACTAGATATGGTGTGACGTGGTTTTCATGGATGTCTGTCACATTTTGTTGGGATGACCGTGACAGTTTGACCGGAGGACTTAGTACGACGAATATAGAAACAAATATTCTTTTACCAAGGATGGAAAACGCATCACTCTTCTTCCTTTGACGGTGCCCGAGGACACAGGATCCCTTGTCAGCAAAGCAACGTCCGGGAAACCAGAATTAGTGGCAACACAGAATGGGTGGACCATGATACCGACTCCTAACACAAGGCAAATACGACAAAGAAGATTTCAAGTCCTCGTAGTTGATATTGTATCACCCACTCCACCACAGAGCAAAAAAGTTCATACCACTCTCACAGTACACAAGACTAAACCGCCTGTGAGATACTTTGAGAAAATTCAACAGTACGTGTAAGACAGTTACAAAATATAGGATTGAGGTGGATGTTTGCAAATACGTGGGAGAAGACCCTCAGGCACCTAGAGAGACAGTGAAGTCGCCAATGGGATCCAAGGGAGACTGACGATGAAATGAAAGCTTCGACCTACGACGTCGAAGCTTCCCCCAACCTAGGGAAACTGACGCAAGTGGTAACAACATCCTAATACGGGCGTTGAATGCGCCCCGATACAGGGTTCTTCGATCTCGCAGGATTGAAGGCAAGCAAACTCTCGCAGGAATAATGGGTGATCCCGGATCATATAGCTGTGTAAAAATTATATAGTTGACTCCGCTATGCAACGATATCAAAAATTTGATGCAATATTTTATGAATTAGAAATTTAAAAAATAATATTGAGATTCTACGCAAGTATACGTATCGTTATCATGTAATAAAAGACTTTCTATTTAAGCCTCAAATATCGATCTCATATGGGAAGGTTTAAATTTGAAATGATAAATTTACTAGGAAATTCACAAAAAGTCAAAACGAAATTACTGTCACTAATTTTGAATGTTGAGATATTATCATAACTAAATTATTTAACTACTAACAAAACTGAAATACAAAGTTTAAATAATAACTATTAAATTATTGAACTATGTTTATGTGATTAAGACTTCTTATGTGAAAAAACATATTTCCCACTACAATGAGGTTTTGGTAAAATAAGATGAGATAAATACTTTAAATATGTATTGTGCAAAATAAGAGCAGTTTTAATTCTCTACCCTGATATAGTGTTATAGAAAATCATTGGTTAATTCCATGTTTAGTCCCTAAATTTGTGGTTAGGCTAAGAGGATACTGGCTCCCATTCCAGAGCTCCAATTTCCCTTCACCTGAAGACTAACTCTCGCTTTAGTTTTTAAACACTAAGATCGAATTGGGAATTTTAGTCAGTCACCCTAAAGATTCTCCAATTCTACACCCAAGAAAGTATATTTTCCTATTTATTTGCACTTAATTCCATAAACGAAATTCTCCTTCATAGAATTAAATGTGATTCTCAATCTGTTGTAGAACTCATACTCCATTTCTTGGATCATATGTTTCACAACATATTTTAATAATTCAATTAGCCAGATCGAAAAATAAATTAAGTTTAGAGTTGAAAAATCATCACAATTTATTTTATATGTTAATATTGACACATCCATATTATCTCTTCATTTCACAATATCTCATAGTAGGGATAAAGATAAAGTAAACTACTCAGACTTCATGCAAACGAATACAACAAAACACAAATTTCATATATAAAAAAAAGTTCATACAACCCTAATAAACAAATAACACTTATCTGAAACTATTGCTCAAAGCAAATCCCTTGTAGCCTCTTCTAGGAAATGAAGGAAGAAATCTCACTTTTCTCCTTCTCCAACACTCTTAGAGAAGAATTCACACTTAATCTCACCACAAAACTCTAAATTATAAGAACAATGGACACTAAATGGTTGTGGAATGAAAATGGAGGAATGTGTGATGCGTAGAGGGTTGAATTGGGGCGATGAAATGTCAGGAAGAGTCGCTTTTTTGATCAATTTCGGCCCCAAATAAAGTTTAGAGTCGATTCTCCAATAGATGTCTCCAAAAACTCTTCAAAAAGCTTCCAGATTCGTCGAACTTTCTAGAAACAGGGGCTGAACCGACATTTGCGCCGTCAGCGCCAGCGTTGCGCTATTAAATTCAATGCTCGGAGTCAAACGACGATGTCGGCGCTGCTTCTGGCGTCGTCGGAGCTGAACAAATTTTCAACTTCTTCATTTTTTGCTCCAAATTTCATCATTTTTGCTTCATTTTTGCTTCAAGTACAAAAATTCAACAACCTGCAAGATTACCAAAAAAGAGTATAAAATATGAGTTTAAAAATGTATATATTTTTAGTGTATCAATATCCCCCAAATTTACATGTTACTTGTCTTCAAATAACTCCTCTACTATATAAAAATATGACTTATGGTAAAGAATTTAACTTTTAGATTTTCATATTTTAGTCCACTACATACAATAGCATAACTTAAGAAAAATTCAAAACAACTCCAGTTAATACTAAAGGTATAAGAATATTTAGCAATTAAGTCCAAGATTTCTGTTTCTCTATTCTTTTCAAGAAAAATTACAAATTGTCATATTAAAGTCACTTAAAGTATTCATATGAAAAGAACTTCATAAAACTTTACTAACAAATAAACTAATATTCAAATAAAAGTTTAGAAAATGTAGCAAGCCTTCTTTTTTAAATTGATTCACGTGAAGCCAATTTTTAATTAGACATCTCCTCAAGCTTCTACCCACATTTTTTTTTCTTTTCTTTTCTTTTTATGTGAGAATTACTATATCAGGATCGGCCTTAATGATTTTGAACTTCACTATCATATTCTTAAAGTTAAAAAATTGTCACATTTCTTCACTTAACAAATTTATATTAGCTTACAGATTTCATAAAGTTTAATTTTTTTCTTCTTACACGAACCTTTAAGATTTTTAATTTTTCAAAAATACAATTTTCTTTATTTAAAATAGAAATATATATATTTTTTCTTTTATACCAAATATCTTAATATCTAAAATTAACCTTTATTATTGAAATTTTTTATTTAATTTTACTATATATTTAGAAACATAAATATAGTTATCTAAAGTTAACCCCTAATACCAAAGGTCATGTTAAAATTTTTTTTTTTAAAATATACCTAAGCGAGGACAAATAAAATTTTCTTTCTTTAAAATAGAATTTTTCCTTCCCCCTCAAATTTAAATTTTTAAAAGATTTAGCATGAAGAACTTTAAATACATAAAGAAAACATTAAATACATAAAGAAAAGACATACCTGTTGAAGGTTCTGATTTTGAAACTTCAATTCTGAAATACTGCAGGTGTTAATATAAAAAGCTACAAGACTTAAAACATTAAATTGCGCATAATACATATAAAATCTGCTGAGAAAGAGTTAATTACAATACATTTAATAAAATATAAAAACCAACAACAGAATTAAACTGAATTCAAGAAATGAAAACAGTTTTACAAACTACAGTTCACAACTCAACATAACAACAAAACAACAAAATAGAGTCTTACAATCTAAAAAACAGTCTCAACAATACAATAAAAACAAACAACACAATAACAAAGTACAATCAAACATAAACTAAAAGAAAGATCACCAATCATCATCATCTTTTTCTCCTACAACCAAATTCTGCCGCTGATATGGAGTAAAAATATGGTGAGTAGGAAACTGAACTGAATGATCACCCTTCATATATCTCACCAACGCATCATCATAAGCAACATCATATTCGAACTTTTGTTGTATCAAATCATAAGTGTGAGCATTTCTGGCATCCATGTTTTGCAATCTATGATCCATTCTTAAGATATCTCCCTTGTTGAATCATCATCTGGTCTAAAAGCTCTCGGTTTGTAGGGTCACTAGAAGTAGGGGTCCTTGAAGTAGAAAGAATCTCTAGTCTTACTTCCAAATCTCCAATCAACATGAGATTCATATGACTTTATATTGGCAGACCTAATAGGTCTTAGAGACTCAATCCTCTCTTCAACGGATCTAAAATCAACGCATGTTTGTTCACAGAGTGTAAAAATAAGTGTAGTGTGTGTCAATCCACCAGTGGTCTCTCCCAAATCAATAGATCAAGTGTTCATATAAATAATAGAGCCTATATTTATTCTCATCACCTGCTGAATACAGAAGTTCAGGATGGCTCTATCCTTGGTCACCTCACTATGATGATTTGTCGGAATCATTCTTCTAGATATAAAGTAGTGTTAGACCTTAGATACTACATTAAGCATAGAAAGAAAAAAATTTACCTTAACACCATTTTTGACTTTCTAGATCCCTCTTCCATCAGTAAGAAAAGAAATAACCTCATCTAAGACCTTATTAGTAGCAAAAAATAATTTATATTGACAACTGTAAACATCTTCCAGCTGATAAAACTCATTAATTTTTCTTGGAGAAAACTCAACCTTTCTCCCACGAACAAAAACAAAGTCCCTAGAAACTTCAGTACAGTTGGCATAGAATTCCAAGATTACACCAATAATCGCATCGGCAGTAAAATAACAGAAATTTTCCCATTGTAGAGCATTGATTAATCGCTCGACTTCTCCTTCCATATTTTTAAAACCACGATCCGAAATTACTTTTTTATGCTCAAGTAAACTATTGAATCGAGCACTAGCCCTCAAGCTAACAAATTTTTGTTAATCATAATCTACTTTCCTTCATTTGTTTGTTCTAGGTGCCATGGAAAATCTAGAGAAAAATAAAAAAAATCGAATAAATTCCAAAAATTTTGAAAATCACAAAGTAAAACGCTTTATACTTAAATACACTAAGTAAGAGTTCTTCACCAAATGATTTTTTCAAAATCTTTCAAAAAATTCTAAAATTTTCGGATCTCGGCAATGTGAGATAAATCCTTTGTGCAAATTAAAATTTTTTAACTCAAAGTGTAGCTCTTACCTAGAGAAGATAAAATCCAAAGTTCATTTGCCTTAAAATCGTCTCAAATCCAAGCAAATGCGAGCCCTAGGTGCAAAAATCGGAGGTTGAAGGTGACTCAAAGGGTAAAAATGGCGATTTACGGTGAAAATCGCGAATTTCCTGTTCTCGGGTCGAGAGCGTAGTCGGCGCTGAAGGCCTAAAATTTCATTTTTCAGTTTTTTTAATTTTCAATTTTCTCCAAACTTTTTTTAATATTTTTAAACACAAATTTTTATCTAACAATAATTCATAAACAAACATTATCACAAACAACAATTTTCACAAACAGCAACAAACTAACTTTTATATATGAAAATACATTTTTACAAACACATTTTTCTAATCACACTTTCACATTAAACAAACTAAATTATAAATCTGCGTCGAAATCAAGTCACAACACTAAACACTGACACAAAAATATACACACAATCAAATTTCAGAATTCTAAAGCAAAATAAACTAAATCAAATCCACACAATCACATTAAATACATAAATATTTTAAATTAGTAGAGAGAGTCCAAATTTTTTAATTATGTTGCCTCATCTTCAGTGTTTTCTCCTCCCCTGATATCTCCCATAAACTGGTAATGAACGTACAAATTGTAGAAGGATCGGTATGGGAATTGATCTGTCAAATTTTCTTCGATCCATCCTTTTTTCTTTAAACATCCGCACTAATTCTGCTTCAAATGTCACAGTATGATCAAAATTTTCTTTCATCCTCCAATCAGGGTGATCAAAAAGATACTTAAGATCTCCTATTGCATTCATAATACTTTGAAGTTTTCTTTCAATTTTCTTCAATTTCTTTTTTACAGCAAGTGAACTTCCAACTGTTGGTGGCATCAATGGAGTTGAAACATGTGATGAGTGATCTAAGACAATATCTAATGCTTCATTCTCATTCCCAACATAATTATTATCAATAGGAATCATGGACTCCCAAGGTAATAAAACTTTTTCCCAACTCTCATATGGAACTTGAGGTTGACTGCAAAGTAGAAAAATTGTGGAAGGATGTCCGAGTCCATAAATTGGCTTCATAATAATACTCGTAACATATTTAAAAATGATAGATCTTATATCAATGAGTTTTTCCATTTGAATGCAATAATTCAAAATAGCATTTTCTTTGGTGAATCTACTAATCTTCATGATAGACAGTAAATTTGCAGAAATGAAGAAATGTCACTGCTTCGATATTGGATTAAGCAATGAAGCAGAGAAACTAACATATTCTTCATCTCGCATTTCTCAAATATCACTATCATCCGTCAGAAAATTATAAAAATATTGCATCAAATCTCTTGTACGGATGAAAATTGTAAAATGACATATTTGAACGTTTTCTATCATATACAACTCATTGATTCGCGTAGGAGTAAATGATACAGCCTTACCTAGTATGAAGACAACTTATTGAGTAATTCCATGTAAATTGGCATAGAATTTCTTCACTACTGGTACAACAACTACAACGGTAGTGTAGCACGAGACTTCTCATCGCCTTTGTACAATGATTTTATCTATCAAAGAACTTGGATTAATCAATCCATGATTAACAAAGCCTCTCTCCTTGATAAGTCTCTTATTTGTAATAACTTTGTCGTATAATTTTTGTGCGTCAAAACTGATAAATTTTCTTCTATTGAAAACTTCATACCTGAAAGTATTTCTGAAATTGGACGTCATGAAATTCAAAAATAAGAAGTTTCTGGTGTCCAAGGCAGTTTTTAGGATTTTAAAAACTCCTCGTGACGGTTATTACGGAGTGAAATCCCGCCAAAGTCTACCAAAATCTGCCAAAAACAGTCAAACTGCTATCGACGCCGTCGATACTCTCGATGGCGCTGTCGGTGCTTTGGTCTGTCTGCGGGCGCCGTCAGCGCCCATGCTGGCGCCAAAGGCCAAAATTGCGTCTTTTCATTTTTTCAATCAATTCGATTCCAAACTTTCCTCTAATATCAATATTTTTCTTAATTTATAATATATAAAATTATGTAGGATTATTATCTACCAATATATAAACACTTATCAAACAAAATAAGAATACATAGATATATATATTTATATATGGGTTACCTCCCATAAAGCGCTTAGTTTAACGTCGTTAGCCTGACGTACCATTTGATTAGTTGGGTTGACTTAATATTAAAACTTCTTTAAATTGTGGTATGTACCCTTCATAATAATGTTTTAATTGATGCCCATTAACTTTAAATATCTTTTCAGTGTTAGGATTTTTAACAACAACAGTTTCATAATGATAGACTTTAATCACTTTAAATGGTCCTAACCATTTGGATTTCAGTTTTCCTGGAAATAATCTCAATCTTGTATTATATAACAAAATTTCATGTCCACGTTCAAACATCTTTTGAATAATCTTCCGATCATGTCATATTTTTATTTTCTCTTTATAGATTTTTGCATTATCATATGTTTCATTTATAATCTCTTCAAGTTCATTGAGTTGCAATAATCTTTTCTCATCAACATCCTTTAAATTAAAATTAAACTCCTTAATAGCCCAAAATGCTTTATGATCCAATTGTACTGGTAAGTGGTATGTTTTTTCAATTATAAGTTTATATGTGGACATTCCTATGGGAGTCTTATAAGCAGTTCTGTATGCCCATAATGTAGTATCTAATCTAGCAGACAAATCCAATTTATAAGGATTTACAGTTTTTTCTAAAATTCGTTTAATTTCACGATTTGATGTCTGCTAGACCGCTAGTCTATAAACAGTTCAGTATGGGGACATTCCTATGGGAGTCTTATAAGCAGTTATGTATGCCTATAATGTAGTATTTAATCTAGCAGGTCAATCCAATGTATAAGGATTTGCAACTTTTTTCTAAAATTCGTTTAATTTCACGATTTGATCTCTTCTAGGCCGCTAGTCTGAGGATGATAAGCAGTAGAAAATCTATGCATAATACCATATTTCTTAATCAATTTTTCGATTCTCTTATTCCTAAAAATAAGATCTTCCATCAGTAATAATTACTCTCGGCATTTCATATCTAGTAAAAATATTTTTAATTAAAAATTTGGAAACACTCCGGGAATCACATCTAGGTACAAAAATAGCTTCAATCCATTTGAACATATAATCAACAGCAAGCAATATATATAAATTATCAAATAAAGGCATAAATAGTCTCATAAAACATAATCTCCACACATAAAAAATTTCAACTTCTAATATGTAATTTAGAGACGTTTCATTTCTTCTAGAAATATTTCCTACTCGTTGACATCGATCGCACGTTTTAATATATTCATTAACATTTCTAAAAAGGGTAGACCAATAAAATCTAACTTGCAAAATCTAATATGCAGTTCTATTCGTTCCAAAATATCCTCCAAATTCAGAATCATGACATCTTTCAATTATCTGTTGAGTTTCTTCATAAGACACATATCTTCTAATAATAAGATCTTTACATTGTTTATATACATATGGGTTATCCCAAAAATAGAATTTTGAATCATGTATAAATTTCTTTAATTGTGGATTTTTGATATCAGGTGGTAAAATATCACTTACAATATAATTTACTATATCAGCATACCACGATACATTCATTTCATCAATACTATATAACTTTTCATCAATGAAAATTATCTAAAATTTATTTGCAAAATTAGTTAATATTTCTATTTCTATTCTAGACAAATGATCAGCTATTTAATTATCATTTTTCTTTTTATCTACCACGGTAAAATCAAACTCTTGCAATAGAAGTATCCATCTAATTAATCTTGACTTTCTATCAACTACGGTAAAATCAAACACTTGCAATAGAAGTATTCATCTAATTAATCTTCGTTTAGCATCTTTCTTTTGCATCAAGTATTTAATAGCATAATGATTTGTATGCATTATACATTTAGTTCCAATTAAGCAATGTCTAAATTTATCAAAGGCATAAACAATAACAAGTAACTCTCTTTCAATAATAGTGTAGTTAATTTGAGCATCATTTAGAATTTTACTAGCATAATATATCACTTTAAAAACTTTGTTGTTTTTGTCCTAACACAACCCCAATAGCATAATCACTAGCATCGCACATTATTTTGAATGGCTTCTTCCAATCAGGTGGTACTATTATAGGTGCAGTGATTAATTTTTCTTTCAATAATTCAAATGTTTTTATACATTCCTCATTAAAATCAAATTTCGTGTCCTTTTCTAAAAGTTGACATAATGTTTAGTTATTTTTAAAAAAAAATTTATGTAACGCCTGTAGGAACCAGCACGTCCTAAAAAGCTTCTTACTCTTTAATATTAGTCGGAGGTGGTAATTTTTCAATAACTTGAATTTTTGCAAGATCTACTTTCATATCATTTTCAGAAATTTTATGTCCAAGTATAATTCCTTCTGCAACCATAAAATGATATTTTTCTCAATTTAATACTAGGTTGATTTTTTCACATACTTCTAGAACTTTTTCTAAATTATTTAAACATAATTCAAATGATGTTCCAAATACCGAAAAATCATCCATAAACACTTTCATTTCATGTTCAATAAAATTGCTAAATATTGACATCATACATCTTTGAAATGTTGCAGATGCATTGCATAGTCCAAAAGATATTCTACAAAAAACAAATGTTTCATATGAGCTTGTAAATGTTAACTTCTCTTGATCCTCTAGAGCAATTAAAATTTTGTGTTAACCGGTATATCCATCTAAAAAATAATAATATTTGTTCTCAGTCAATCTATCCAACATTTGGTCTAGAGAAGGTAAAGAAAAGTGATCTTTTTTGATGGCCATGTTTAATTTTTTATAGTCAATACAAATTCGTCAACCAATAACTTGTCTTATTGGTATTAATTCATTTTTCTCATTTTCTTCAATGGTCACTCATCATTTCTTCGGAACACACTGAATTGAATTTACCCAAACACTGTCTCAAATATGATATATAATTCTAGCATCTAGCTATTTTAAAATTTCTTTTTTAAGAACTTTCATTATTGGGTTTAATCTCCTCTGAGGAACAGTTTTAGGTTTATATTGTTCATCTAATAAAATTCTATGCATACAAATAGAATGATTAATTCCTTTCATATCTGTTAAAGTCCATCCAAAAATTTTTTTATATTTTTTTAACATTTTTATTAATTTTTGTTCTTGAATTTATGTTAATTCAGAAGATACAATAACAAACAATGTAGATGACTCTCCTAAAACACATTTTAAATGGGCAGATAATATTTTCAGTTCAAGTTCAGGTGGTTTAATACTTGAAGGAATGAAATTTGTTTTATCGTTTTCCAACAAGTCTAAAGTTTCAAATTTACCTTGAATATTATCCAAATCTTCTTCTTTTATTACGTCCTTATTTTCAAAAAATTCTCCTTGCTTTAATTTGTCTTCAAACTCATCCTTAAATTGCTCATTACTCACATAATCAGTTACTTCTATCATAAAACATTCATTATTTTTTTCTATTGTTGGATATTTCATAGTTTTTACAATATTAAATGTTATTTCTTGATCATTAACTCTCATTATTAATTCTCATTTTTACACATCTATCACAGCTCTCCCTTTTGCAAGAAACGGTCTCCCTAAAATAATAAAAAAAAATTTATCTTCCTCCATGTCCAATACTATAAAGTCTATAGGGAAAATAAATTTATCCACTTTTATTAACACATCCTCTATAACTCCTTTTGGATAAGTTATTAATCGATCAGCTAACTGAAGAGTTACAGTAATAGGAGAAATCTCTATCAAATCTAAACGTTTAAAGATTAATAAAGACATAAGATTGATACTTGCTCCTATATCACATAAAGTTTTTCCAAAAAATTTTTCACCAATAGCACAAGGTATGGTAAAACTACCAGGATCCTTTAATTTTTCAGGAAACTTTTTCTGAATAATAGCACTACACTCTTCACGGAGTGCAAAACTTACTTTTTTTGTTTAGAATATTCTTTATAAATTTCACATAACTTGACACTTGTTCCAAAGCTTCGACAAAAAGGAATGTTTATGGTTAACTTCTTAAGGATTTCCAAAAATTTTATAAATTGTTTATCTTTGTTATTTTGCTTCAGTCTTTGAGGAAACGGAGGTAATAGTTTTTCTAAAGAACCTTGTGTTTGTTCATTTTTATTTTGGTCACTTTCCATTGCTTCATTCTCTCGATCAACTTCAGTTACTCTTTGGATCTTTGTTTCAACTTCTTTTCCAATTCATAATTAAATAACTTTAATTTGCTGCTTATTTTGATCTTTTGGATTAACTTCTACCGTACTCGGAAGAATTCTAGAAGGTCTGTTACTGAGTGTAGTAGCAATATGTCGTAGTTGATTTTCAATATTTCTAATAGCAGTCTCTTGATTATGTATTTGATTTCTCTTGTTTAACATTACTTCTTCCATTGTCAACTTTTTTTTCTTAACTTGTGGATTAGGATTAGAGTTAAATCCATGAGGATGATAAGGTCGATGACTAGGATTTCCTTGGTTGTTCAAATTTTCGGAGAGATTTACTGAATTCTTATAATTATTCCAACTAAAATTAGGGTGATTTTTCCATCAAGGATTATAAAAGTTAGAATGGGAATTGTTATTTCGATTATTGATAACATTTAAAGTTTCATAAGATAAAACGAGTATCAATGATCTGTCCTAGTGAATTTTCCTCTAATACTGGGGGTATTTGAGAATAGTTCACTCTTATTTGATCAATATTTTAGAAATAGTAGCAATTTGAGATGCTAAAATAGACATTGCATCATAATCATGAATACTAGCAACTCTCTTAGGATTTACTCTTTCAGAGGGTCATTAAAAATTGTTAGTAGTCATTTCTTCAATTAAAGAATATGCTTCATCAAAAGATTTTGACATTAGTGATCCACCCGCAACAGTATTTATAATAGATCTAAGTGATCCTACTAATACATTATAAAATTTTTGAATTATTAATCAATCTGGTAGAGCATGGTAGGGACATTTTCTAAGAAAATCTTTAAATCTTTCCAAGCTTCATATATCGATTCCCCTTCAAACTGACAAAAAGATGTAACATCATTTCTAAGCTTAGCAGTTTTCGATGGTGGAAAATATTTAACTAAGAATTTTTGTTATAGTTCTCCCCAAATTCTAACAGATCTAGGTGCTAATGAATTTAACAAAGCTTTAACTTTATCCCTTAATAAAAAAGGAAAAAGTCTAAGTCTAATAGCATCATTCGAGACTCCGTCATATTTAAAAGTAGCACAAATTTCAAGAAAACTTGCAAGATGTAAGTTTGGATCTTCAGTAGGTGTTCCTCCAAACTGATAATTTTGTACCATTTGGATAATAGCATGTTTAAGCTCAAATGAATTAGCTGCAACATCAAGATTTTGAATAATCAAGTGAAGTTCATCTGCTGTCTGATTAACATAATCTTTTAAAGGACTTTCTCGATTTTCGTTTTTGATTATTTAAGTTATTCACCATTTCGTTTAAGTTTTTTATTTATTTTTGTTGTTTTCGAATTTTTCTAATAGTACGTTCTAATTCTGAATCGTAAGGTACTAAACCTTCAGATCTAATATTTTGCATAAACAAATATAATAAGCAAAAATGAATTTCTTAGAAATAACTCTTAAATAAAAATATATTTTCTTTTTTTTATTTTTTATTTTTTTAATTAATTATCTCTAATTTTTTTAGTTTACCAAATCTATTTAATTTATCGTTACCTTCCCTGACAACGGCGACAAAAATTTGATCATGAATTATATAGTTTTGTAAAAATTATATAGTTGACTCCGCTATGCAACGGTGCCAATAGTTTGATGCAATATTTTATGAATTAGAAATTTAAACAATAATATTGGGATTCTAAGCAAGTATACGCATCGTTATCAAGTAATAAATGACTTTTTATTTAAGCCTCAAATATCAAAATGTTTAAATTTGAAATGATAAATTTACTAGGAATTCACAGAAAATCAAAACGAAATTACTGTCACTAATTTCGAATGTTGAGATATTATCAGAACTAAATTATTTAACTACTAACAAAACTGAAATACAATGTTTAAAAAGTAACTATTAAACTACTAAACTATGTTTATGTGATGAAGATTTCTTATGTGAAAAAACATATTTCCCACTAGAATGAGGTTTTGGTAAAATGAGATGAGATAAATGATTTAAATATATATTGTGTCAAATAGGAGCAGTTTTAATTCACTACCCTAATACAGTGTTATAGAAAATTATTGGCTAATCCCAGGTTTAGTCCCTAAATTCATGGCTAGGCTAAGAGGATATTGGGTCCCACTTCAGAGCTCTCTTCCCTTCACCTGAAGGCTAACTCTCGCTTTAGTTTTTAAACACTAAGACCGAATTGAGGATTTTAGTCTGTCACCCTAAAGATTCTCCCCAACAAGTATATTTCTCTATTTATTTGCAGTTAATTTCATGAACGAAGTTCTCCTTTATAGAATCAAATGTGATTCTCATTCTGTTGTAGAATTCATACTTCATTTCCCGGATCATATGTTTCACAACATATTTTAACAATTCAATTGACCAGATTGAAAAGTAAATTAAATTCGGAGTTGAAAAATCATCACAATTTATTTTATATTTTAATATTGGCACATCCATATTATCTCTCTTCACCATATCTCAGAGTAGGGAGAAAGATAAAGTAAACTACTCAGACTTCATGAAAAAGATACAACACCATATCTCAGATAGGGAGAAAGATAAAGTAAACTACTCAGAATTCATGAAAAATATACAACAAAACACAAATTTTATATGTAAAAGAAAGTTCATACAACACTAATAAACAAACAACACTTATCTGAAACTCTTTCTCAAAACAAATCTCTTGTAGCCTCTTCAAGGAAATGAAGGAAGAAGAAATATCTCGTTTTTCTCCTTTTTCAACACTTTTAGAGAAGAATTCACACTTAATCTCACCACAAACTCTAAATTATAAAAACAATGGACTTTAAATGGTTGTGGAATGAAAATGGAGAAATGTGTGATGCGTAGAGGGTTGAATTGGGGCAATGAAATGTCAGGAAGAGTCACTTTTTTTATCAATTTCGGCCCCAAATAAAGCCTAAAGTCGATTCTCCAATAGGTGCCTCAAAAAACTCTTCAAAAAGCATCCAGATTCGTCAAATCTTTGAGAAGCAAGGGTCAACGCTGCTTCTGGCGCCGTCAACGCTGAACAAATTTTCAACTGTTTCATTTTTACTCCAAATTTCATCATTTTTGCTTCAAGTCCTAAAATTCAACCTATATGAAAACATAAAAATATCTTCCATTAAAGTGCAATATCAAAAAAAAATGAATAAAAAATATGGGTCTAAAAATGCATATATTTTTTGTGTATCACAGGGCGAGACCTGGAATCCCTCGCAAATGCGAGAGGCAAAGATCGCAAAATTGGTGATCCATGGGTAGCTTCAGGGTGTCTTCTGGATTCCTCTTGCTTTTCCCTCCTTTTCCTTTGGTGTAGAATTTTTATGGGAGCCAATAAATTGTTGACCTTTGTGTTTGGGGAGTCAAAATTTGGTGGTGTTTGTTCTCAAATTCTTGTGTGAAATTCTTTCCCATTTGTGGGTTATATCCGAGGAGTTGATGGTGCTTCGCTTGTTTCCTCTCCAAGGTAGTAATTATATCCTTCTTTTTTACCTTCCCCAAATCTTCTTCTCCCCAGACCTCAATTGTCGAACTCTCCCTCCGTCACCCCGACACTCAGTCATTCCCCCTTCTTGCAGGTTGTTACTGTCGTCTCGTCTCCCTAACTCCTTTCAAGCTTCTCCCAACCACCATACTACAGCTATTGACCACCTACAACCCTTCCCACTTGTTGTCCCTACAGTTCCGCACCTTACTTTTGCTACCACCCGCCTCCTGTGATTGTCGTCATCCCTCTCAATTATCCTTACCCCTCTAAACGATCTCCACCATTCATTGGGATACATATAGAAGTGTTTTTTTATATCATTTTTTATTTTTTGTGTTGTTATTTTTGTTGGGGTCATGTTGTAACTCTATTTTAATATTAATGAAAATTTACTTTAGTGTTTCCACTGTTTTTCCGACTAGTTTCGGCATCAAATCGTAAACCCCCTTTCTCTCTTCTTCCACTAAGGTTAGGGTGGTGATTTCTTTAGTGAAAGTAAATCCTTCTTAAGAATAATTTGTATTCTTGTAGCATCAAACTCAATTTTTAATGCATTAAGAACATAATAAATTCAATCTTGTTCAACAAACCATTTAAGGAAAGCAGCATTGATGCATTATGTTTCGATGCATTGATAATAATTCATCTCTTCACATAGGTAGATTGGATCATTTTCAAATGAATCACCTTCCTTAATTTGTCAATAAGTATCTTAATCTCGATTTCATAGAATAGGACTGCATCACAAATTTTGAGATGTGTTTTTATCTATCATATTTCATCTTTCCTATGCTAAAAAAAATGAGCATGCAAATATCATTTATCTCAAAAACTAAAGAGTTTCATAATTGAAACATCATCAAGACATCACTATAAAGTATTTCATCCTAAGCATTTAATGTGGGATCATCTTGTTGAGGTTTAGTGTCAAATAAATGACCCAATTTCTCTCTTGCCATCAATAATATCCAAACTAATTGAGATTACATGACATAATTCTTTCCATTCAAATGATATATTGAGTGGATATTAAATTCTCCCACCGGTATAAGTAGCCAACCTCAACTTCAAATAAACCTAAGAACAATGAAACATGAATATTATTGTCTATGGGAACAAAAAAAAGATGGAAGTCATTGAATGCAGAAAGAAATAAGAGTAAAAATAAAGATTAAATGATGATATTTAAAGTAATAAAAAAAAAAATTAGAAGGAAAGAGAACTGCAACAATGAAGGCTGCAAGATCATGGCAATGTAGCAGTGAAAGCTACAACTTAAGGGAGTGAATAAAAAAATAAATAGCCTAATGCTTTCATACAATTAAAAAAAATTGAGATATTTGGTAGAATAATTTATTTCATCATTTGTACTAAATTTATATAAATCTAAAAGAAATTAAAGCGGCAAATTTACAAAATTTAAGAGTGAAAATAAGCTACAAATTAAATTAAAATTGAGATAGACCATAGATTGGCAAGATGGCAACCACGATCAACGTCAATGAGGGGAAAGACAAAATATAGAAGACTACGAGACAGCTAGCTCGACACAAGGACTAGCTAGAAGGAACCAACTAGAGTTGGAGTTTAGGAAGATGGATTAGTAGAGCTAACTACGATGACAACTGGGGAAGACAAGCTGGTGGAAGCTAATAGGGTGACTAATAAATGGAGATGGTTGGAGGGGTGGAAACCCAAGGTGGAATCAATCAATCAATGTATTATATTTAAGATTGTTATGTTGGCTCCTCCAATTTCCCTTTTTCCTTCTCTCTATAATCACCCCTTCTACACATAAGCTACATAAAACTGGTCTTTGTGTTTTTTTTTTCTTTTTCCTATGATATTATAATAGCTAAAATACAAAATAGGTTGATTGTCCTTGTGTGATTCAACGGGCACATGTTAACATGAAACATAAAAACTAGAGATTATTATGTTGGCTCCTCCAATTTCCCTTCTTCCTTCTCTCTATAATCACCCCCTGTACATATGAGCTAACATAGAACTAGTTTTTTTTTTTTTTTTCTTTTTCTTTTAGAAAAGGTGAGCCCAAAGGTCATATGCATGGTTTGAACCCACAACCTCACGGTGAGAAACTACACCCTCAACCAATATATGTCGTGGGTAAATGTGTTTTTTTTCTTATTTTTTGCATTATCTCAGCCATTGTTTGAAAAAATTTAGGGAACCATAAATATGTGTAAGTGTCAATGGGCCTCAAAGCCGGTGTTTTTTTTTTTTTTCTTTTTCTTTTGCTATGATATTATAATAGCAAAAGTACAAATTAGGTTGATTGTCCTTGTGTTATTCAATGGATACATGTTAACATGAAACATAAAAACTAGACATCGAACATATGCATAGCAACATGCTCCAACTTAACACAAAGGTCAATCAAATTAATAAGATGGAAGAATTGAAAAATCAATTATTTTTTGAAACAACTCCGGAGGACATGGAACACATTAAGTAATAAAATTGAATAAAGGTTTTCTATCATGCCATCAATAATCAAATTGCCATAGAGCCTCACAATGTTTTCGTGCTAATAAAACACAAGATCTCCTGAGAATTCAACCAATGAAATAGCAACATGGGATGCCCTTTTATATGAGTACTGTATTGTCGCTTAAACCACATTTAATTACAAGGGAAAATAAACTGATGTTTTCTTTATAAGCCCAACATTTCCAAATCTTATTATAATAACACAGCATTTACAAATCTTTCAATCACTTATTACATTCTAAGTCAATGATGTAGGGCTATTTTGACTTTTATAGTAAATTATTTACCATTCTACATGTTTTCGTAAAAGTATTACGCACCAAAAATGTTCCAACAATTTGGTATAGTAAAATGAGTTTTTCATCATAGCTTGGATATCAATGATATAAAATACTTTTTTTCAAAAAAAGTTATAAGAGAAAAACAATGAGGCCTAGCCTAATCTAAGAATGTTCACCATATGAAAAATAATTAAACTTTCATATATTGGCCAATCATAGGGTTCACAATAGAAAATACCAACAAATGAAAATTTTGGCTCACTAACTTATTGTACTTGCGCCAGTATTTGATAATATGATGTTAGTCATCAACAGTGGTTGTCAACAAAATGCAACCAACAGCCACATACAAGTGAACCAAGCGAATATACTCTTGGTGATCGAAGACACGACATTAGGATATTTTGAAATCCTCATAGATATTTTGAGAGTTACTATAAGAAAGTGAAGCAGGGTGTCGGTCAATTTTTTGGTAGATTTTGGATTTGAAAATATGAAAATATGAAAATAATTTTGAAATTCAATTTAATATAATAGATATATAATTTGAGTTTTAAAAGAAGTATGTTTTAATTTTTGAAAAATGAGACCAAATGGATCTCATTTGTCCAATAGTTTGCATAAATCGTGTCTGATACCGCGAATATTACACCCTCCCGAAAGATAAGTATAGATCTTGACGATAGACTCAATCCTGCAAACTAAGAAATTTGTGACATCCGTTTGGTCTGCGAACCATTTATGTATGACCGACAAGTTCCCCTATTTAATACAAAGATTAAATAGGGTTTACTTTACATGGGTTCCAAGTTCCCTATAGAGGCAAATCCCTTATAGTTAATTACATCCCAAGTGACGCGAGTCACTTGAGAAAACTCTCGATAATGATCAGTGGTTCTAGTCTTCAAGAATTCAAGATTCAGGTTTTTAAGGTAGGACGTGGAAAAAACAAGTGGGAGTGGCTCAAGTGAGAACAATCCTTTCAGGAGTCCAAAGAAAGTAAAGGGTAGGGGATGTCACAGATTTTGAGGGTAAACCTCAGTGACCTCCCAAACTATTCTACTGTGTGGCTGCATTTTAGAGACGATGTTAATTAAGTGTTTGATCCTGCCAATTTTATTATTTGGGACTTACATTTGTATAATAACTGGTTATGCAAATAGCCCGCAAAGATAAGAGGTTTTACGTCATTCTAGATGACAACCTCTTAACCTACGGCGAGTTAGGACTTACACTGCACAACATAAATGTGCAGGAGCCTAAAAAAGATAAAGGAATTATGTCGCACAAGACGAGCTACCTCGAAATCCTATGGGTTGTTTAAACTAGGAAAGCTCAATTGGTGTAGACTCATTTTGCTGCTGTAGAATTGCGACCACCTCCACCTGTAGTTCGCTCCAAACTCCTTGTCGTGTTGCCCACGAAGTTGCTCCGAGCTCCTCGTCGCAGTAACAGTCCTAAAGTCTAAAGTTCAAACAGTTTTACTAGGTGTGTTTCAATGTCTCAGTTTGGTTGTCAATGGGGGGGTTCAAGTTGATTAGAGCGACACCGGTTAGGATCCCACGGTTCCTCCTTCCTATCATATTTTCTTTTGAACTTACTTAGTTTAAACGAGTTGTGAAACTCATTTAAACCGAGAGATTTCGTTAGCAATTGTGGGTTACCTCCTCCGAGGGACTCCCGTAAGTTCGAAAGAACGTGTTATGTTTTGTTTTTTTTTTATTTTGAAAAAGTTGTTTAATTTTGAAAAAAATCATTTTGTTTTGAAAGTGAGATCGTATTCAGTACCTGCATAATGTGTTAGAGCAAGAGTAATTGCAATAAAATAAAGGAACAACAACAAATACAATGTATTTGCGTACGTAATGTATTTGCTGTTGTTGTTTCTGTTGCATGTTTAACTCACAAAACACAATATAATTTAAAGGGATTTTAAATAAATTGCAAAGAAAAGAAAACAGTAAACAGTAGAACAAGTTGTAGTAACAGCTAGAAATTCCAAAAGGGGGTGATCTTAAGGTCTCCTACAACTCCCTACTGCAACAAACGAGCTAGTATGGCGATCAAACGATCTCCTACGGCTCCGGTAAGCAACTAGCAAATGTGTACGGTGATCTTACGACTTCGGACAGTAGCTAGGAATTTCGAATAACGCCTGTATGAGTTCTTATGAACTTAAACAGCAATGGGCAACACCTATGCGACTTCCTACGAATCCGATCAGAGGTGGGCAGCAACTAGATGGCTTCCAAATGAACCCAAATCGTGATAGACATCTCCTACGTGGCTTCCTACGAACCCAAATCGTAGTGGACAGCTCCTAGGTGGCTTCCTACAGACCCAAACGGTGGTGGACAGCTACCAGCGGCTTCCTACACACCCAAACAGTGGTGGGCAGCTACCAGGTGGCTTCCTAAGAACCCAAATAGTGGTGGACAACTACTAGGTGGCTTACTACGAACCTAAATGGTGGTGGGCAGCAACTAGACGGTTTCCTATGACACTGGGCAGCAAATAGAAGCATTGGACAACGGTCCTACAGCTCTTACAGCTCGGGGCAGCAATTAGAAGCGTTGGACAGCACCCTACAGCGCTTCCTACGACACTTGGTAGCAACTAGCACTCCAAATCATTAATTTCAGCGCATGGCAACACTCTACAGTGATTGACAACTTCAAACAGCAATCTGGACATTTCCTACAGCCTCCTACAGCGCTCTACAGTGATTGGCAACTTCAAACAACACTTAAATGGAACACAAAATCCTCCAAAACAATGATAAACCATCCTGAAACGGTACATTAAAAGACTCCCAGAAAACTGCAGCGAAACATCCTCCAAACCACCTCAAAACAGGTGTTCTAAATCACCTCAAAAAGGCTAACATATATTTTAAATAGCTGAAAATAATTTCGGCAAGCTATGAGGTCTCTCCCAATCACTTCCAGAAGCACCATCCTTCGTTTGATTAGCTGAAAATTTCACCTCATAGCCAAAATTATTGGCATACGAATAAATAAGCCTCCTGTAATATATATATATATAAATGTCATGGAAGCTTTAAGAGCAATGTGGTGCCTAGGTATTCCCGTTTTCTCCCAACTACACTTTTAACCCCAAAAATAATAAGTATTGATGCATGGAAATTCTCCAAACAGCATACCAACAAGCTTGATTTTCTTTATAGAATAGCTCTTTCAGATTCAACAGAAGACGAGAATTAAAATTAAAAAATACAAACTGCAGCAAACATAGAGAAGATACGAACAACGAGCCTCAGAGTAAAACCTTGCGTACCGTGGTTCAGAGCAGGAAGGGGATGTATGGTGAGGGGAGAGACGCGACTTGGAGGGAATTGAACCTGGAGACTTGTCGTGCCGAGGAAAGACGAGCGGGTGGGCTTCGGTCTCACGAGAGAGGGAAGCAGGCGAACGAACTTGGTGCTGGGGAGAGCGGGACAGCGGAGGAGGGGAGCCGAACGCAGCTTTTCAGTGTAGTGAGAGCGAAGCTGAATTTGTCGAGCGAGGAAGGAGATGACGGAAGAGAGAACTGGATTGCCGGCTCGCGAGATTGATATCGGAGTCGAATCGAGCGAACCAAGGAAGAAGAAGGCGAGCTGATGGGGTTCGGTCTTCGGTCGAGTGAGATGACGAAGAGTCTGTTCGCAGAGGAGGCGCGGCTTCGTCGTGTGGGAGACAAAATCGAATAGAGAGAGCGGAAGGAAGAAGGAGCTCTTCGAAGCAGAGAGCAGATGCGAGGAAGAGGGCCTCGGTCACGCGAGAGGGAAGTAGGAGGGAGCGGGATCGAGCGGAGCGAGTGCGAGAGATCGGGATCGAGCGGAGCGAGCGAGGTCGAGCGAGAAGAAGCGAGCAGTGGGCTTCGGATCGTACGCGGGGAAGAAGACGAGAGCGGGGCTTTCTGGGCAAGCGGAGCAGGTGTCGAAAGAAGTTTCTGTCGAGCGGGGGGGAGTCTTCAGTTGAGTGCGAGCAGGGAGGCCGGAGGAGAAGACGTTCGGGAAAGGCAGAGGAGGAAGACTGCGAAGCCAGAAGTCTTCCTTTGGAGCGGGGGTCAATAGCCGTTACTCTGGAAGCAATTGGCGGGGAAATTAATAATTTCCAAATGCAGGGGCAGAAAATAAATGGTTTCCAAATGGAGGGGAGGATTAAATGGAAGGTCTTAACACCTGAATTAATCTTAATTAAGACAAAAATTAAATAATCCATTTGAATTTTGAAATTTGAATTTCAAATTCAGGTGAGCTGGAGCCTAGCCCGTGTTCAGCCCGAGTCCATACTGAATCGAACCCGAGTCGAACCTGGGCTGAGCCTGGGCCCGCACACCGCTAAAAAAAGTGCATCGATATTCGTGCAGTTCGCACGAGTGTGGAACCACAGCAATATGGGTGTCTTTTCTAGCTAAAGTCGACATCTCGGACGCGTCGGCGAGGTCCGTTTTGTCATCCGGGATCGTCCGGACGAGTTTGTCGACGGACGAGTCAATTTAAGCCAAAATTGTGTGTGGTGCAGTGAGTACGCAAAATACGGCGTTATCGAGCGTTCGGGTCGCGAAAGAGTTCCCAAGGGGCTGCTCCTATTAATGTAGGAACTCGACTCAAGTTTCATGTGTCGATCCTAATCAACTCAACGAAATGCCGAGCATTTGGGACCGCCCATGCGAAACTCGAATGAGTGACGAGGTGGCTTGAATTTTCTAAATAGTGTGGGTTTCGTACTAGTCCTCTAAGAGAGTCGAACAGGGAAAGCCTACAGCTAGACCCTAGGCTCTAAGGAGAGACAAAAAAGACCTCATCCATAAATGAGGTCAACACAAGGCACCTAAGCAAACACACTCATGAGGTTTGTGCAACCAAACCCGTAGAGATGATGATGGAATAAGTAGATGCCATTTAGTAAATCCTAGCATACTACTCCCTAACATTGTAAAAATAATTAAAAAGCTGAGGAATAAACAATTTAATCCAGACCAAATTAATTTAAGAATGGTTCAACATTTGTTAGCTCATTTACACTCTCACTTTCCAATTCAAGCTTTCATGGATTGTGTTTAACTTACAGAGCTTGTTTAGGAATCAATTAAGCATATTTAAGCATGCTCAGACTAAGTTATCTCAAACTAGTTCAGCTTTCTGATGGAGCTTCATTAATTGGATTGTGCCTAAAAAATCATGCATGCTTGACAAGAATTTAAGAAAACCAAATAGAAATTCTTATGAAAACTTAATCAAACATTTTTACATTATTCTATCAAAATTATTAAAATTTAAGTTCTTGGCAATCCTGAAGAACTAGTATGCATCAACTAAGACTAATAATCAAGATGTAAAGGGCAACACATCACAAACAATTCTGAACGCAAATTTTATCATTAGAAGAGGAACTGTTTTTTTTTTGCATTCACAAGTATGTTAACAATGATCAGTTTATAAAATGAAACACATGTACAATTTCGCAAATGAAGTATAAAAGAACATTTAAAAAAATAATCTAACCTTAGCACACTGATTACGAGCCAAATTCCAGTCTATTTTATCATACGAAATGGTATAAAGCTCCTTCCTAAGCAGCTGAATAGTTGTGGTAATTGGACCCACAAACCTTTTTCCATATAGATAAGACATAGGCAAATAAACCATTCGGCAGTGACACCACATCCGTCCTAAGAAGACGAAGGTAAAAGGAAGGGCAAAATTTATAAATTGAAGGAAAAAAATAAAAACAATAAAAAAGACTTCACAACACAAAAAAGTTGCTAGATTCAATCATGTTGATATTTTTTATGGTTAGATGCATCTAATTGTCAAATTGCATAATATATCATGATCGGATGAAGAAATAACAAATCATACTGACTTTTTAAACATTAAAATTAGTGTCATAATGTATATACTTCAGTAAATCAATGATTTCAAATAAAAAACCATAATGTTTGGACAATCAGCAAATATTTAAATAACTTCATTTTGTTTTAAAGATAAGTATCACAAGAAACAAGTGGTGAATTTAAAATCAAGAGAGCAACACCAATTAGAGCGGCATAAAATTTACAAGAGCAATAAATATAATAACATAACATGGATGGAATCAAAAAGATTCAAGTAGAATGGTTATGTTTATTTAAGTGATCTAGAATTAATGGCAACCTTCAAAGGTAGTTCATCAGAAGCATCTTGTTTAATTTAACTGATTAAAGACAAATATCTGAAAAAAGTGTCAAAATGGTCCTCTCATTCTTTTAGGAGCACATTAAGTCCCAGAGTCTGTAAAAATGTAATATTTATCCCCAGGCACTTCTAAGAGGAGTTAAAATAGTCCTCTATGGGAAATATTTCAAACCATATTAAAATACTCCAGGAATTAATTTGGCAATTTTATAGACTTTGGGACTAAAATGAATCCATGTAAGTAGTTAGAGGACTATTTAGACACTTTACTCATAAATTTCTTCATAGGATAAGTAGCTTGTTACCAATCCCCAAGAACAGTATAAATAAGAAGAGCATTCAAAGAGAAGAACAAGAAAAAGAAAAGGAAATCACAACCTGGATGAATGGGTAAAGCATATGGGAGTAACCAAATCTCCGGAGGCAAGGGATTGTTACCAGACCAATCAAATACTCCAAGAATCTGTAATTATATTGTAATAGAAGAAAAATGTCATAATTATTACTATTATTTCAATTTAAGGCTTTTTGACAAAAATAAATTGAAGTTTAACAATTTACTGAAAGCCAAAATTTTCCCCATGAAGTTATATATGTTGCACCCCCATGGTCTAATATCCAATCTCTTCCCTTTCGCATTGCTCCACCTCCATCTTCAGCTCCTTGGCCAAGCAATCTCAAGGTAATATATGTAAGCACTGATCCAAACATCGTGCTATGGCCTTCAATATGCAAACCCCAACCACCATCTTCGTTCTGCATTACATGTACACCTATTGTAAGGCAGCTATCTTTCAAATTTAGAAACAAAAAATTTGATGAGAAAAAGCCTCATATAAAATAAGAACATCTTCTAAAAACCTTACTTGGTGGTTATAAAGATAACGGCAAATCTCCTTCTGATGCTCTGACGATAGAACAGCATTAAGTGCTCCAGTAACAGATAAGGTTATAACCTGAGGAAAATAAGGAAGATTACATACATGCCACTCAATTCCTATGTATTTACATATTGACACGTAAACTTCAATTATTACATACATGTCACCTTATCCATGCATGAAAAGGCAAATTTCACCTTTTAAAAGTGAAAATGATGGTACTTTTTACGTGTTATGTAAGATTTGGTGGTATAAATGTAAGATAAAGTTTGGTGTTAAATCTGTAAATGTATAGGATTTCGGTGGTATATATGTCCAAGAAAAAAAGAATGAATGAAACGTTAGGATACCTATCATTGAACTTTGATAAAAAAAACAAAAAGTAAATTGCAGACTATTATGCATGCCAAGGTAATTAAAAAATATGGATAAAAGTTTATTGCTAAATTTACATACATACCATACAGTTATGTGTTTACATATATAACACCTAAAGTTTGATATTCACATTTTTAACACCTTGATGCCATAAACCTACGCTTGAAAAGATGTATTTCACATTTAAAAAGGTATTGCTGGTGACATTTTTTATGTGATGTCAAAAACTTAGTGTTATGTATGTAAATATGAATGTTTTGGTATTATAGATATGTAAATTTATAAGAACTGTGTCATATGCATGTAAATGCCCCAAATATTTAACTTGCAAAAAACATAGAGATCCATTGCATGCAAGGAAAAAAAAAGTGATGCCTAAGCAAGAAATTACCAAGCCAGGCATCAAAAACATGGGGCCACCATAATCTCCAGGCCAGTGTCCATCATGAGCTTGGAGAGTGGATTGACAACTGACAGCCCTTCTAAGAGTGGTTGAAACATCCTCCTCAGTTATGTCTTCATGTTCTTCCAGCCGTACTTGTGGAAGTTGTATTTCAAATGCATTGTTCTTTGCAAACTGAAAATATATAAAAAAAAGACAAAATGCTCAACTACAGCAATCCAGCAAGCATATTCTCTTGCAAACTTGTAACATTAGACATTCAAAAGAAAGTAATGGCTTCTTCTAATAAGTCATTGGAGAATTTACATACATACCACCTAATTCCTATGTATTTATATGTCTTTAACATCTAAACTTTATATTTTACATTTACGCCACCCAAATCTTTCATATCACATCAACAATGCCATTATTTTCACTTTAAAAAGTGAAATGCACATTTTCATGCATTGGTAAGGTGGCATAAGTTTAAAAA
>JXCR01142074.1:489751-527075 GCA_002079205.1 Phalaenopsis hybrid cultivar
GTATTCGCAAAAAGTAAGATCAAAATCTGCTCCAAATTGGAACCAAATCGATCTGATTTGCATCACATAAGCAACAAATTCCCTCGAATTAAGATAAAAATACAAAACAGAGAAGATAAAATAAAAGAAAGAAGAAGAAATTGATCTCATTTGCTTACAGTGATCTTTCCAATTAAGCGGCTGTTTGGTGGCACGATTGGAGCAGGATTAAAACAGTATTTAGCCTAAATCCTGCCAAACAGCCAAAATGACAACAAATCCCGTTTCTACTCCGTTTTGCCTCAAATCCCGGACTTAGTAAATCCAGCTGGAAGGTTGATTTACAGGATTTAGAAAACTTGCAGGGCGTGAAGTAGGGTGGGAGGAAGAGAAGAAAGACGAGGGCCACCTTTCTCAATGGTTTCGGGTAGGAGCAGAACAGCAGGGGGAGAAAGAATGGAGTTTGGATAAAGAACAGAAACTTGCAGGGATCTCGCAAACTACCAATCTAGACGAAGGTTCGGTCCTCCGAACTCCGAGCTTTCTTCAAGAAAATGCGTGGTTCCTTATCTGCACCATTGGCGGCATTCCAAGAAGAGGTACCAGGGAAAACAGAGGAGAGAAAGCAAACATTTTTAGGGGGATTTACACATAGCCAGCACTCAATTAGTATGCATTTATTCAGCTCACACCTAAATTTTATTTTTTATGCTTAAAATAATATTTATTGTGTAAAAAAATAAAAATAATGTAATCCACAAAGATGCTTAGAATATAAAATTAAATTTTAGGTGTGAGATAATAATTGCATTTAATAGAAAAAATTTACATGCATATCTTTCGATTCTTATTTTTTTATACATCTAATTATTATTTTTAACTTTTACATGCACATCATGTTAAAAATATATACTTCATTTTCTAAGGTATACAACAACAAAACCTTCATCTCACTACGTTGCATCCTATTTAGTGTTGTATTTTTATTTAGTTATAGTAAATTAAGATCATTTTTTTATACAATAAGTCAAGTCTTCCTAGGCCTAACTCTGTCTTCCTTAACACAAGTCGAATCTAAAACAAATACTATTCTAATCGGATTATCAGATGGTAGACGTTTAATGTGACCAAACCATCTAAGACGATTTTCTCTAATTTTGTTCTTCACAGGAGCTACACCAACCTTATCACGGTGTAACTAAAAAAAATGAAATTTAAATATTAGATATAGATATATAAATATCTAATAATTAGCTGGCAGGTATGTAAAGTGGCCCTTTATTTCCTCTTCAATGNTAAAAAGTAAATAGCAGACTATTATGCACGCCAAGGTAATTAAAAAATATGGATAAAAGTTTATTGCTAAAGTGAGGAAAATTTATATAACATAGGAATTAGGACTACCTTCTGTTGACAGAATGAAGCAAGACAATTACCAAAAAATTGGCTTTGAGTGAAAATATTTAGATAAATTTACATACATACCATACAGTTCTTATGTGTTTACATATCTAACACCTAAAGTTTGATATTCACATTTTTAACACCTTGGTGCCATAAACCTACGCTTGAAAAGATGTATTTCACATTTTAAAAGGTATTGCTGGTGACATTTTTTATGTGATGCCAAAAACTTGAGTGTTATGTATGTAAATATGAATGTTTTGGTCTTATAGATATGTAAATTTATAAGAATTGTGTCATATGCATGTAAATGCCCCAAATATTTAACTTGCAAAAAACATAGAGATCCATTGCATGCAAGGAAAAAAAAAGTGATGCCTAAGCAAGAAATTACCAAGCCAGGCATCAAAAACATGGGGCCACCATAATCTCCAGGCCAGTGTCCATCATGAGCTTGGAGGGTGGATTGACAACTGACAGCTCTTCTAAGAGTGGTTGAAACATCCTCCTCAGTTATGTCTTCATGTTCTTCCAGCCGTATTTGTGGAAGTTGTATTTCAAATGCATTATTCTTTGCAAACTGAAAATATATAAAAAAAAGACAAAATGCTCAACTACAGCAATCCAGCAAACACATTCTCTTGCAAACTTGTAACATTAGACATTCAAAGGAAAGTAATGGCTTCTTCTAATAAGTCATTGGAGGATTTACATACATACCACCTAATTCCTATGTATTTATATGTCTTTAACATCTAAACTTTATATTTTACATTTACGCCACCCAAATCTTTCATATCACATCAACAATGCCATTATTTTCACTTTAAAAAGTGAAATGCACATTTTCATGCATTGGTAAGGTGGCATAAGTTTAAAAATTGAAGTTTTGGTGCTGTATATGTAAATACATAAGCATTAAGTGGTATGTAAACCTTCCTAAATCATTTTTTTAATTTAAGGCCTCATCATTCCAAACAATCAAATCCTAGACAGCGCTTTGGCTGCAACTTGAATTTACGTTAAATAGGATTTATTAAATCCAGTAGATTCAGGGGAGATGGAGGCGCAATCGGATTTATTAGAACCGGATTTACGTCGTGTAAGAGACAGAACACGGAAAATCTTGACCTAACGGAGGGTTGTATTTAATTTTCATTTTTTTTTTTTTAATGTTTTGCTAGATTTAACCCAATGCACTAGACAGTAGTCACAATGATGATAAATTGCAAAAGATAGCGAGAAAATAAGTTGAAACAGAGTTTACAAATGGGAAAACTCAATATCATCAACAACAACAATGCTCATATCGATATCTGGAACCTCCTAAAAAGGTTTAAAAAACAAACAATTAAGCACAGATTGCTGATTACCGAGCAAAAGCAATATGTAACTTCAACGTTCAAAACCGATGAACAAACAGGGGGCCAAAAAAAAATGAAAAATCGGATCATATTAGTTCATTTTGAAGAATCAAACTTTTAACCTGCAGCCGCATGGGTTTGTCCGCGCTGTGCTTCATGCTGAATCGATTCTGCCGAAACGCTTCCCGTGCTTTTTCTATCTCCGCAATCTCCTCTGGAGTTCCCAACTCTGGATCGAACTCCNCCTATCTCCGCAATCTCCTCTGGAGTTCCCAACTCTGGATCGAACTCCCAAACATGTCTTCCCACATGTCCGTTCGTTGTCCTTAGCCATGGGCTCCCCCCTTCCGCGATCTTAAGTTTCCACATTGCCGAAATCAAAGCAGAAAATGCAAATCCAATACGAAGTATTCGCAAAAAGTAAGATCAAAATCTGCTCCAAATTGGAACCAAATCGATCTGATTTGCATCACATAAGCNTTCGCAAAAAGTAAGATCAAAATCTGCTCCAAATTGGAACCAAATCGATCTGATTTGCATCACATAAGCAACAAATTCCCTCGAATTAAGATAAAAATACAAAACAGAGAAGATAAAATAAAAGAAAGAAGAAGAAATTGATCTCATTTGCTTACAGTGATCTTTCCAATTAAGCGGCTGTTTGGTGGCACGATTGGAGCAGGATTAAAACAGTATTTAGCCTAAATCCTGCCAAACAGCCAAAATGACAACAAATCCCGTTTCTACTCCGTTTTGCCTCAAATCCCGGACTTAGTAAATCCAGCTGGAAGGTTGATTTACAGGATTTAGAAAACTTGCAGGGCGTGAAGTAGGGTGGGAGGAAGAGAAGAAAGACGAGGGCCACCTTTCTCAATGGTTTCGGGTAGGAGCAGAACAGCAGGGGGAGAAAGAATGGAGTTTGGATAAAGAACAGAAACTTGCAGGGATCTCGCAAACTACCAATCTAGACGAAGGTTCGGTCCTCCGAACTCCGAGCTTTCTTCAAGAAAATGCGTGGTTCCTTATCTGCACCATTGGCGGCATTCCAAGAAGAGGTACCAGGGAAAACAGATGAGAGAAAGCAAACATTTTTAGGGGGATTTACACATAGCTAGCACTCAATTAGTATGCATTTATTCAGCTCACACCTAAATTTTAATTTTTATACTTAAAATAATATTTATTGTGTAAAAAAATAAAAATAATGTAATCCTCAATAGAATATAAAATTAAATTTTAGGTGTGAGATAATAAATGCATTTAATAGAAAAAATTTACATGCATACCTTTCGATTCTTATTTTTTTATACATCTAACTTTTATTTTTAATTTTTACATGCACGTCATGTTAAAAATATATACTTCATTTTCTAAGATATAAAACAACAAAACCTTAATCTCACTACGTTGCATCCTATTTAGTGTTGTATTTTTATTTAGTTATAATAAATTAAGATCATTTTTTTTATACAATAAGTCGTCTTCCTAGGCCTAACTCTGTCTTCCTTAACACAAGTCGAATCTAAAACATATATTGTTCTAATCGGATTATCAGATGGTCGACATTTAATATGACCAAACCATTTAAGACGATTTTCTCTAATTTTGTTCGTCACAACAGCTACACCAACCTTATCACGGTGTAACTAAAAAAGAATGAAATTTAAATATAAGATATAGATATATAAATATCTAATAATTAGCTGGCAGGTATGTAAAGTGGCCCTTTATTTCCTCTTCAATGACGAAGATGTCGTAGTATAAATATATACATATATATATATATGATTGGATTTTTGTGGTTCACCGCTGTCTTGCCGCCCCATTCTTTAGCTACTGAGGACTACTGGAGGTGACAGTTTGGGTGCAGGTTGGCCAGCTGGCTTGAGCTCAAATTTTTAATGAACTTGGGAGTCAAATTTATAAGACTAAAATTTTTAAATCGATCTATTTAAATACTTTTTTAATATAATAGTATTTTAAAAAATAATTTATGTCCATTTTGCTGGTGTATTTTTTTTTTAATTCTGACATTTCGATACAAAAGAATAATGATAACAATATTATTATTAGTGATATGACACCGATAAATTTTTATGATCGTTCATGAATTTTAAGATGTTGCACCATACTCAAAGCAATTTTATCAATAAATGCTCAAATTTTGATTAAAAATCATTTCGAATTCTATTAAACTTGTAGTCAAACTGACTGACTCGACATGACACCCAACAGTACCAAAATTGATTCAATTTGAATCAATTCAAACCAAGGTCAAGCCGTTAAATCACTTTTGGAAGCTTTTGGTGTATAATCTGAAAGTCAAACATATTTTAAATCTGACGCGGTTGCAGTCAAATTGAGTGTCTCAAAAAGTTGAATCGGACGTGCTCGTAGTCAAATTGAGCGTCCCAAAAAGTTGAATCCAACGTGCCCAATATTACTCTATTTTGACAGCACTAAGGCATTTAAATATTCACATAATACAATTGTTTGTCGGTCATCACCCGCTCCACACAACGCAAAATTGTGCTAAGCAACAACCGATGTCGTGGAATCACACTGCAACCTTACGAGGCAGTGCATCATTCTGAAAGCCGAACCGACCCCAAAGATGATTTACTAAACCTCCAACAATTAATCCCTACTGTAATTGCTCTCTATTGTGGAGCATTGAGTTTTTCTGCCCACAAATGTTATAATTCGAGAAATTGTCTATTCATTTATTATTTATGAGAATTGATTGTACCGTTTTCTTTTTTGGGTAATCTACATAAAAAATTAGTGTTGCTACTTATTATTTTCTTTCATCTGAGTATGCATTGGATTCTCGTACAATATCAAGACGAGAATTCATTACTTCATAGTCGCAATGTGATGTGCAAGACTTTGTTGGTTCAAAAGAATTAAGCAGAGGCAATCAAGTATATAGTGTTATATCATAGTTTTATTTTAGGATCTTCTTTGAATACTTGAAGTTAATGCAAATTTATCATTGAAATTGTTATCACCAAATAAGGATGTCTTGGTTTTGAATGGTTTAGGTGTCGACCCAGTTCTCATTTCAAAACTTGGACCATTTACTATTAAATATTACACAAAGTTAGAGGACTGTTGTTCATGAGTTCACACAAACTAGGCTAGACCTGCATGAGGAAGGTGGTGAAAGAGAAAAAAAATGTTCTACAAGCATGAATTATGTGTTGTTTTTTCCATCCTTCTCCGAGGAAGCAGAGAAATAATATGATGAGAGGAGAGGACGAGAAAAGTTTTGTGAGAGTCACGGAGCAGGACGCTAAAATAAAAACAAAAAAAGGTTCCCTTCACCAGTCCCTTCCTTCCCTTATTATGCAAGTTCAAGAAAATATTAAAATATAAGTTATGTCACACAAAATCTGTTTATGAAAAGATCGTGATGTGTATTCAGACATTTCATAAATGGGAATGAGAGCATATGTCAATACTTAACATTGGTATTGACTCTTGTGCTTTGATAGTTCCATAGATCACCGAGAAGGTGAGCTAGGCTAGTAAGTATAAATGGCTAGCTCATTTGATGGAATGGATAGATTTATTTGGTGAGCCAGTTCTCATAAGAGTTTGAAAGGTCAACTCGACAGCTACCATAAGGCAGTTAACACACCGGCGAGTCAAGTTGGTAGGTTTTTTTAGTATGTCACTCCAATAACAATCGTGCTTTTTGGATAATTTGTCTAATCAAGGCCTGCTAGACACGGGCTTTAGCTCATGAAGATTGGCTTTTTTTTTTTTGTACAATAAGTTATTTTGAAGTGGGTGCAACAAATGCTTTTTATTTATTCATTTTATCCCTTGTAATGTGGTTTGCATATTGTCAAGCCATATAAAGTTTGGTGCACTTGTTTCTAATACAACTTTAAATCTCAAATGCAATCTCTTTCATATAAGTTAGCTTTTTGTTGTAAGGTCATTTCTTATAGTCTACAACCCAAAATTTTTCATAAGAGTAGACATATGTGATAAAATAAAAGACACTTTACATACCCAACACAAAATTCTTATGAATTTAGATTTCTCACACCTATACTTCCATATTTACATACATTGCACTTTTGTGTTGTAAATTTGTGAGTAAAAAGGTAAAATTAACTTTTAAAAGGTAATAATATAACTATTTTGATGTGGTATTAAAGTTTTGCATGCTAGGTGTATAAATATGAAAGTTTGCATGTGAGATATATAACTCTATAAGAATTGTGTGCTATGTATGTAAGTGCTTAAATAAATTTAAGAATTAGGGGAAAAAATTTACTTTTGTATTACACCCAAAAATGGGAACACACCCAAATTAATGATAAAGAGATGCTCGTTAAGCTCAAGATGGATTTATCTATCAGATCCATAGAAGAGAGAGCTCTCCAATAATATTTATGACAAACTAGCCAATTAATTTCTTGGAGAACTTACTCAGGTTAGATCAAGATATCTAACTACTAAAATTGAGCAACCCTATCGAAAAATTGTAAAGAAAATATCCACCACACAAAGGCAAAGCCCCAAAGCTAACTAAAAGCTCATTGAGTTAACTAAACCCTTTGTCTTCTAAGCCTAAAGAGTTCTTTGGCGTCTCCCACCAAATTTGCGAATGACTTCCCCAATTCTAAATGCTAATAACTAATCTAAATTTAAGTATGCACTTAGATTACACTCCTCTAATCTTTCGTGTATGTAAAATTAATTTTATAATCACTCTAATAATGCTCAAAACCTTAAATCATTTCCTATAAAGAGAGGATCTAAGGGCCAATAGTTGGACTTCTGATATTCCTCCTAAGTTGTATCTTATATTGTAAATGTGATTTACTAAGCTTGAGAGTGAAGCTTCCCCCTTTTTTCTCTCACTTTTTTTATTTTCCTCTTTTTTTTCCTTTTCCTTTATTCTTATGATGATGTTGATTATTATTATTATTATTATTATTGTTATTATTGTTGTTGTTGTTGTTGTTGTTGTTGTTGTTGTCGTTGTTGTTGTTGTTGTTGTTGTTGTGGGGGAGGTGAGGGTTAGTATGGTTCCGACATGAGCTATGGTCAAAATAGTATCTTACATCTTGAAAGGTGTAGTAAGAGTGGATCTAAGCTATGGAACAAAAGGGACACCTTGAGATTTGCATGAAGAATAAGAAGAGAACCAACAAGAGCAAATTTTGCTTGAAATATTTATGTTAATATAAAAGAATAGATCTTGGTGATGATTAGATAGTTAACTAATATGAAAAATAGGCTTAACCAAATAATCTTGGATTTGCTCGTGAGAATAGCACCCAAAGTGCATCAACCTATTGAGCCCAATAATTCAAGAACTAAGAGAATTTTGAGGTAGTAAGATCACTCAAAAACACTTATTACCTAAACTCTAAGGAGTTTTCCTCTGAACCTCGCTAATTTGTACTACAAGTTTAAAGGATGTGATCATAAATGATGATGTGTTCTTTTGGTGAAACAACTAAAGCTAAGCCACAACCAAGTTCAACATCCTACACCCTAACTCTTATAGAGGTTGAACTGATTTGGTTAACCATATTGAATACTTTGAATCACCTGTATGGTTACTTGACATCAATAACATGCAAAAGTATTTTTATTTTGTATGATCTTTTAGGAGTCATCTCTTTGGTAATTTTTTCATCTATCAGTTAAGAGGGTCACATTATTTTTTTAATTTTAAGAGAATATATATTCCTCAATTTTTCAGTGCCTAACACCTATAAAAGAAATCATAATTTTTACTAAAGACGTGCAAAAAAACTTATCAAGTTACTCTGGAACTTTGTGATGTGGTTTCAAAGAGAAATTCTTGAGGTCAAAGACCTAAAGTGAGCTCTGTCTTATGTTAATCTTATCCATGATCTTTGTAAAGGCACTTCTCACTATGCTCTAGGACAGTAATAGCCATGTAACTTGGCTAAATTGATTGAACTTGAGAACATCATGCAAATATTGAGAGTATAATAATGAGATGGAAGCATCATTCTCACTTCGACTAAGAGTCCAAGATAGAATGAGCAAGATTACACCAAGTGGGCAAGGCTTTGCTAGTCCACCTCATCCTTAATAATTGTCATATTGCTTGCCTCAAACTTAAACAACTAAGGATGCATCACAATAGGCATGACAAATAAGGAATAGACTGCCATTATCACCACCAAATTATAAATTCTCAATAATTTCTACATTCTGAGTTTTTATGGTGAATTTCATTAAGATCATCCTGAATTAAATTAATTTAGGTCTGAAGTGCCCATGAAGGTAGGCCCTCATTTAAGGAACATAATGAAGCAGTAAGATTTTCCACTATGTTTATTGTCACGATACAAAGGGTTATTATCACATTAAGATTTTCGATAAAGAATTATTTAAGGTGGGCAAATTAAAAGAATTCTTTTTATTCAACTAGGTCAAAGGATAAATACCAAATTTACATTTACTTCACCAACATAAACTCTTCCCGTCTAAAATACAACTATCCACCATCATGAATCAATACCATAGTGTACTCTACATTCGACTACATCATTGTAAGCTTCTTAGATTCCTTTTTAAGTTACAATCAGATAAAGATGCATCCAATTAACATCAAGAATATCACTTTCATCATTTGATATGGGGTTATTATTCAATGACATGCCCTTTAGGCTAAAGTACACCAATGTAACTTATTAAAGAATGATGAGTTTACTATTTAAAGAGAAAAAAAGAAAAAATCATAGTTTGCATGGACAACCTTGATCTACTCATAAAAAGCAAAAGTCTGAAACAATACATACTTCAATTGAAGGAAACTTTTTGTACTTAAAAAAAAATCCATCCAAAGGTTAAACCTATTAAAGTGCACTTTTAGAGCTAGATTGGGCAATTTTTTGAGTTCTTTACTTACATTAGGGGAATAAAGATGAATTTAGATAATTTAGAAGAATTTTTTAAGAATTTATTAACAAGAAGCATAAAATATTATAAAAGCTAATTGTCCACATAGCTTACTCGAGCAAAGTTATATCAAAGTGGAGACAGGAGTTATTGTTGCTCTTCAAAACTTTTAGAAATCCTAAGAGATTGTTGTGAAACTGAGATGCAAAAAATATTTTTAAATATTTAAAGCCATTATTTATCACACCCTTAATTCAAAGCCCTTAATCAAAAAGTTTTTACTTTTATAGTTTTGAGTTAGAGAAAAAGCAGTTATCAATATGCTTATTTAATAATATTGGAAAGAATAATGGCTGATCTATGGAGTAAATTTGCCGCCCTGACATGGAAAAGTTGATTTTTGTCATTATCAAATTCTCTTGATCACCACGACCATACTTTTCTGAGCATTTAATACAAGTCATCATCGATCATCTCTTAAAGTGGGTTATAGCAATGCAAAATCAATTTAGATGACTAGTTTTATTGCTTAAGCGCAATAAATTTTAAATGGTTTGCATGTATAAAACAACTAATATAATGTAAGTCTCAAACAAATTCATAGTGTAAGGCACTAAAAAAAGCAAGCATGGGGGATAACCCAACTTAATATTCATTGTTGGAGTTGGAGTTAAAAAATTATAAGCCTGCCCAAACTTTGAACTTATAATCAATCAATTATTAAGATTATATAAAGTCAAGGAAGAAGCATTATAAATAGACATTTTCAACATAAATTCTAAAATTTGTAAATTTAAATACATCACATTAAGAAGATTTCTAGAGAGTAAAATCAATTTGCTAAGATGCTCTTAAAATTTTGGAACTTTAGTAGAACACCAACCATAAACTCACATTAGCAAAAAAAAAAAAAGATGAATTTATGGAAGTAAAATCTGAGTACCCATTTATTGAGTATTTAAAAATAGGCACCATCTCTCACGATTTCAAAGTCGCATGAATATCAAAGATTAAATCTACCTTCTACATGATCTCAATGGTGAATTGCACATAAAATTGATGGCTTTACTTTCTTTTAATGTGTATGAAAAAAATATTATCCCTAATCCTAAAAGTTCATTCAAAAGGAAGTAGTAGTTATTCAAATGGTTAAACACTAACAAGATGAAAATCTAAACAAGACTATTTTTGGTCAAAATTTTAAAAAGGCTTGGAAAACTTCTTTAAGAGGTGTCTATAGTGCAAAATTTTTAGTGTCCATATATTATTTGGGGCATATACTTACTCATTCCTTTCTTGTAAGCTTAAAGATAAAGAGAGATAAAAGCACTTGCCAAAATAAAGTATAGGTAGTTCAAACTTTCATATGACTCGACATCATTTATTAAAACGGAGTACCGCATATAGAAATTTCTCATTTATGATTTGCAATTATCTCATAAGGCCCTTAGTGTATTTTACCATAGTCAATGAATTTATCTTCAATTCACCTCAGTTCATCATTCCATGGCTGCTTAAAAAATTATTAATCTATTAAGAAAAAAAAATTTAAGGAGCTAGAGGCAAGTGTCTTAACATCTTACCGCAATACTATGGGCCTTAAAGATGATTCAATCATCCCCAACTATGCAAACAACTTTCATGTTATCACACAATGTTGAGGCTCTCTTCCAAGTTAAGCAAACTTTGCATATTTAGAGAATCATAGCCTCTTGATAGGCTCTAATTCCAAGTGCAGGGGTCTCACGCAAGTGTATGTGTTGTATCAGTAATAACAAATTTTGAGTCTGAAATATTGATCCCATAGCGAGTGAGGGAATTAGACTTAAGAGAAGTTCTAGCCTATTAGGTTTAGTTCTTAGCAAGGAATTGAAATTAGCTTAAAGTTGTGTTAACTAGCCCTACTGAATTACAATCTAATTTAAAAGTTAAATCCTACATAAATATTACTTATCCTAATTGGTTTGGTGATTATCAAGTTATAAAGACACCTTTCCTTGCAATGGTTTAACTAGTAGCATAGAAAATGTAAATTGTCAATTGTGAATGTGGCTAGTGACAAATATGATCAACTCTCTTCTTTATCCCCTCTCGAGTGCATAAAATAGCTTGGTTAAATTTGCTTTAATTTCTTAAACCCCAACTTCAACCCATCAAAGACCATATCTCTTACATTTGTATATACTTATAAAGCACTTGCACCATACCCTATAGATCAATGTGAATAACCGGTTATTCTACCATAGCTCACCCAAGTCATTATGGATCACAACACATTTTTAGCTAATCACTTGGTAAGAATGAAAAGTAAATAAAATTAAGAAGTTTATTCATCACATTCAAGATGAAAAACCATTTTTTAAAACACTTTGCACTCCTACACAACCTACTCAACCATTACAAGAAAAAGGTAAAAAGACTACTCATAATGCATTGAAAAAAACACCACAAAACATTTTTGAAAACAAATAAAACTACTATATAATTGTGTTTAAAGAAATACAATAATAAGATTACATAACACTTAGCTTTCCCCCCTCTTCAAAGTGCTGAGAATGCTTCCCCAAGGATCTCCTAGTCTCCTTGATGCTTTCCTCAAATCTCCTCTCACTTTACACTTGAAATTCTCTCCAAATCGCTAACAAATGCTCTCATACTCTATCCTACAACAAAGCCCTAAGGACTTGAAAAGTATTGAAAAAGTCCCTTTCTTCTTTACCAAAGAATCCCTTTATCATGTTGAATAACTCCCCACATTGTGTAGAAGAACTGCTGAAAACTGCTCAGGCAATTTATGGATGGCGCCTAGGCGTCAGGTTCTCTGTTTGCCAATTGTGGTGGGGACGCCTAGGCGCTTAAAAATCAGGCGCCAGAGCACACAAAAACCTAGCGCCAAGGCTTTGGGGTAGTGGTGCCTTGACGCCCACTGGCTGGCGCTTAGGCGCCAACCTCTCGGTTTCTCAAGGTGGAACTGGCACCTTGGCACCAAAGGAATCTGGCACCAAGGCACTAGTCACCTGTATAATCCATTGCTCCAAGTCACCTCCACTTTGCTCCATTTCTTCTCCACTTTGCTTCACTTCTAATACATGTTGAAGCTGCAAGAAAAATATAAAAATATCTTTCTTTAAAGTGCAATTTCATCTATAGACATGTGCAAAACATAAAGAAAATTTAAAATTCTTTTCTACACATCAAAATCCCCCAAACTTAAATGTTGGAATATTAATATTGATTTTTTTTAATTTGAGGGAGTGGATCTCATTAAAATTAGCAGCAATTTTGCCTCAGAAAATTGATAGTGTAAATTTATAATAATTCTAGATTTACAATTCCAATCGCTGCAGTTTTTTCACATTCTATTCATGNGCTTGGGAGTCAATTTTATAAGACTAAATTTTTTAAATCGATCTATTTAAATACTTTTTTAATATAATAGTATTTTAAAAAATAATTTGTCCATTTTGCTGGTGTGTTTTTTTTTAATCCTGACATTTCGATGCAAAAGAATAATGATAACAATATTATTATTAGTGATATGACACCGATAAATTTTTATGATCGTTCAGGAATTTTAAGATGTTGCACCATACTCAAAGCAATTTTTATCAATAAATGCTCAAATTTTGATTAAAAATCATTTTGAACTCCATTAAACTTGTAGTCAAACTGACTGGCTCGACATGACACCCAACAGTACCAAAATTGATTCAATTTGAATCAATTCAAACCAAGGTCAAGTCGTTAAATCACTTTTGGAAGCTTTTGGTGTATAATATGAAAATCAAACATATTTTGAATCTGACGTGGTTGCAGTCAAATTGAGTGTCTCAAAAAGTTGAATCGGACGTGCTCGTAGTCAAATTGTGCGTCCCAAAAAGTTGAATCCAACGTGCCCAATATTACTCTATTTTGACAACACTAAGGCATTTAAATATTCACATAATACAATTGTTTGTCGGTCATCACCCGCTCCATACAACGCAAAATCGTGCTAAGCAACAACCGATGTCGTGGAATCACCTTGCAACCTTACGAGGCAGTGCATCATTCTGAAAGTCGAGCCGACCCCAATGATGATTTACTAAACCTCCAATAATTAATCCCTACTGTAATTGCTCTCTATTGTGGGGCATTGAGTTTTTCTGCCCATGAATGTTATAATTCGAGAAACTGTCTATTCATTTCTTATTTGTGAAAACAGATTGTATCTTTTTTCTTTTGGGTATTCTACATAAAAAATTAGTGTTGCTACTTATTATTTTTTTTCATCTGAGTATGCATTGGATTCTCGTACAATATCAAGACGATAATTCATTACTTCATAGTCGCAATGTGATGTACAAGATTTTGTTGGTTCAGAGGAATTAAGCGGAGTCAATTAAGTAAATATTGTTATATCATAGTTTGATTTTAGGATCTTCTTTGAATGCTTGAAGTTAATGCAAATTTATCATTGAAATTGTTATCACCAAATAAGGATGTTTTGTTTTTGAATGGTTTAGGCATCGACTCAGCTCTCATTTCAAAACTTGGACTATTTACTATTAAATATTACATAACGTTAGAGGATTGTTGTTCATGAGTTCACACAAACTAGGCTAGACCTGCATGAGGAAGGTGGTGAAAGAGAAAAAATATGTTATACAAGCATGAATTATGTGTTCTGTTTTTTCCATTCTTCTCTGAGGAAGCAGAGAAATAATGTGATGAGAGGAGAGAACGAGAAAAGTTTTGTGAGAGTCACAGAGCAGGACGCCAAAAAAAAAGCAAAAAAAAAAAAAACTTGAAGCGTGGATCCCTTCATCAGTCCCTTCCTTCCCTTATCATGCAAGTTCAAGAAAATATTAAAATATAAGCTATGTCGCACAAAATTTGTTTATGAAAAGATCGTGATGTGTATTCAGACATTTTATAAATGGGGATGAGAGCATATGTCAATACTTAACATTGGTATTGACTCTTGTGTTTTGATAGTTCCGCAGATCATCGAGAAGGTGAGCTAGGCTAGTAAGTCTAAATGGCTAGCTCATTTGATGGAATGGGTAGATTTATTTGGTGAGTCAGTTCTCATAAGAGTTTGAAAGGTCAACTCGACAGCTACTGTAAGACAGTTGACACACCGGCGAGTCAAGTTGGTAGTTATTTTAGTATGTCACTCCAATAACAATCGTGCTTTTTGGATAATTTGTCTAATCAAGGCCTGCTAGACACAAGCTTTAGCTCATGAAAATTGACTTTTTTTTGTACAATAAGTTATTTTGAAGTGGGTGCAACAAATGCTTTTTATTTATTCATTTTATCCATTGTAATGTGTTTTGCATATTGTCAAGCCATATAAAGTTTGGTGCACTTGTTTCTAATACAACATTAAATCTCAAATGCAATCGCTTTCATATAAGTTAACTTTTTGTTGTAAGTTCATTTCTTATAGTCTACAACCCAAAATTTTTCGTAAGAGTAGACATATGTGATAAAATAAAAGACAGTTTACATACCCAGCACAAAATTCTTATGAATTTAGATTTCTCACACTTATACTTCCATAGTTACATACATTGCACTTTTGTGTTGTAAATTTGTGAGTAAAAAGGTAAAATTAACTTTTAAAAGGTAGTAATATAACTATTTTTGATGTGGTGTTAAAGTTTTGCATGCTAGGTGTATAAATATGAAAGTTTGCATGTGAGATATATAACTCTATAAGAATTGTGTGCTATGTATGTAAGTGCAAACTTTCTCTAGTTGAAAGGTGTAGTAAGAGTAGATCTAAGCTATGGAACAAAAGGGACACCTTGAGATTTACATGAAGAATAAGAAGAGAACCAACTAGAGAAAATTTTGCTTGAAATATTTATGTTTATATAAAAGAATAGATCTTGGTGATGATTAGATAGTTAACTAATATGAAAAATAGGCTTAACCAAATAATCCTGGATTTGCTCGTGAGAATAGCACCCATAGTGCATCAACCTATTGAGCTCAATAATTCAAGAACTAAGAAAATTTTGAAGCAGTAAGACCACTCAAAAACACTTATTACCTAAACTCTAAGGAGTTGTCCTCTGAACCTCGCTAACTTGTACTACAAGTTGAAAGGATGTGATCATAAATGATGATGTGATCTTTTGGTGAAACAACTAAAGCTAAGCCACATCGAAGTTCAGCATCCTACAGCCTAACTCTTATAGAGGTTGAACTGATTTGGCTAACCATATTGCGTACTTTGAATCACCTGTATGGTTACTTGACATCAATAACATGCAAAAGTATTGTTATTATGTAAGATCTTTTAGGAGTCATCTCTTTCGTAATTTTTTCATCTATCAGTTAAGAGGGTCACATTATTTTTTTAATTTTAAGAGAATATATATTCCTCAATTTTTCAGTGCCTAACACCTATAAAAGAAATCATAATTTTTACTAAAGACGTGCAAAAAAACTTATCAAGTTACTCTGGAACTTTGTGATGTGGTTTCAAAGAGAAGTTCTTGAGGTCAAAGACCTAAAGTGAGCTCTGTCTTATGTTAATCTTATCCATGATCTTTGCAAAGGCACTTCTCGCTATGCTCTAGGACAGTAATAACCATGTAACTTGGCTAAATTGATTAAACTTGAGAACAACATGCAAATATTGAGAGTATAACAATGAGATAAAAGCATCATTCTCAATTCGACTAAGTGTCCAAGATAGAATGAGCAAGATTACACCAAGTGGGCAAGTCTTTGCTAGTCCACCTCATCCTTAATAATTGTCATATTGCTTGCCTCATACTCGAACAACTAAGGATGCATCACAATAGGCATGACAAATAACTTATAAGGAATAGACTGCCATTATCACCACTAAATTATAAATTCTCAATAATTTCTACATTCTGAGTTTTTATGGTGAATTTCATTAAGATCATCCTGAATTCAATTACTTTAGGTCCCAAGTGCCCATGAAGGTAGGCCCTCATTAAGGAACAAAATGAAGCACTAAGATTTTCCACTATGTTTATTGTCACGATACAAAGGGTTATTATCACATTAAGATTTTCGATAAAGAATTATTTAAGGTGGGCAAATTAAAAGAATTCTTTTTATTCAACTAGGTCAAAGGATAGATACCAAATTTACATTTACTTCACCAACATAAACTCTTCCTGTCTAAAATACAACTATCCACCATCATGAATCAAAACCATAGTGTGCTCTACATTCCACTACATCATTGTAAGCTTCTTAGATTCCTTTTTAAGTTACAATCAGATAAAGATGCATCCAATTAACATCAAGAATATCACTTTCATCATTTGATATGGGGTTATTATTCGATGACATGCCCTTTAGGCTAAAGTACACCAATGTAACTTATTAAAGAATGATGAATTTACTATTTAAAGAGAAAAAAAGAGAAATCATAGTTTGCATGGACAACCTTGATCTACTCATAAAAAGCTAAAGTCTGAAACAATACATACTTCAATTGAAGGAAACTTTTTGTACTTAAAAAAAAACCATCCAAAGGTTAAACCTATTAAAGTTCACTTTTAGAGCTAGATTAGGCAATTTTTTGAGTTCTTTACTTACATTAGGGGAATAAAGATGAATTTAGATAATTTAGAAGTATTTTTTAAGAATTTATTAACAAGAAGCATAAAATATTATAAAAGCTAATTGTCCGCATAGCTTACTCGAGCAAAGTTATATCAAAGTGGAGACAAGAGTTATTGTTGCTCTTCAAAACTTTTAGAAATGCTAAGAGATTGTTGTGGAACTGAGACAAAAAATCTTTTTAAATATTTAAAGCCATTATTTATCACACCCTTAATTCAAAGCCCTTAATCAAAAAGTTTTTACTTTTATAGTTTTGAGTTAGAGAAAAAGCAGTTATCAATATGCTTATTTAATAATATTGGAAAGAATAATGGCTGAACTGTGGAGAAAATTTGCCGCCCTGACATGGAAAAGTTGATTTTTTTCCTTATCAAATTCTCTTGATCACCACGACCATACTTTTCTGAGCATTCAATACAAGTCATCATCGATCATCTCTTAAAGCGGGTTATAGCAATGCAAAATCAATCTAGATGACTAGTTTTATTGATTAAGCGCAATAAATTTTAAATGGTTTGCATGTATAAAACAACTAATATAATGTAAGTTTCAAACAAATTCATAATGTAAGGCACTAAAAAAAGCAAGCATGGGGGATAACCCAACTTAATATTCATTGTTGGAGTTGGAGTTAAAAAATTATAAGCCTGCCCAAACTTTGAACTTATAATCAATCAATTATTAAGATTATATAAAGTCAAGGAAGAAGCATTATAAATAGACATTTTCAACATAAATTCTAAAATTAGTAAATTTAAATACATCACATTAAGAAGATTTCTAGAGAGTAGAATCAATTTGCTAAGATGCTCTTAAAATTTTGGAACTTTAGTAGAATACCAACCATAAAATCACATTAGCAAAAAAAAAAAAAAGATGAATTTATGGAAGTCAAATCTGAGTACCCATTTATTGAGTATTTAAAAATAGGCACCATCTCTCATGATTTCAAAGTCGCATGAATATCAAAGATTAAATCTACCTTCTACATTATCTCAATGGTGAATTGCACATAAAATTGATGGCTTTATAAAAAAAATAGTATCCCTGATCCTAAAAGTTCATTCAAAAGGAAGTAGTAGTTATTCAAATGGTTAAACACTAACAAGATGAAAATCTAAANTCATATCTCTTACATTTGTATATACCTATAAAGCACTTGCACCATACCCTATAGATCAATGTGAATAACCTAGTTATTCTACCATAGCTCACCCAAGTCATTATGGATCACAACACATTTTAGCTAATCACTTGGTAAAAATAAAAAGTAAATAAAATTTAGAAGTTTATTCATCACATTCAAGATTAAAAACCATTTTTTTAAAACACTTTGCACTCCTACACAACCTACTCAACCATTACAAGAAAAAGGTAAAAAGACTACTCATAATGCATTGAAAAAAACACCACAAAACATTTTTGAAAACAAATAAAACTACTATATAATTGTGTTTAAAGGAATACAATAATAAGATTACATAACACTTAGCTTTCCCCCCTCTTCAAAGTGTTGAGAATGCTTCCCCAAGGATCTCCTAGTCTCCTTGATGCTTTCCTCAAATCTCCCCTCACTTTACACTTGAAATTCTCTCCAAATCCTTAACAAATGCTCTCATACTCTATCCTACAACAAAGCCCTAAGGACTTGAAAAGTACTGAAAAAGTCCCTTTCTTCTTTACCAAAGAATCCCTTTATCTTGTTGAATAACTCCCCACATTGTGTAGAAGAACTGTTGAAAACTGCCCAGGCAATTTATGGCTGGCGCCTAGGCGTCAGGTTCTCTGTTTGTCAATTTTGGTGGGGACGCCTAGGCTCCAGGGCACACAAAAACCTAGCGCCAAGGCGCTGGGGTAGTGGTGCCTTGACGCCCACTGGCTGGTGCTTAGGCGCCAACCTCTCGGGTTCTCAAGGCGGAACTGGCACCTTGGCACTAAAGAAATCTGGCACCAAGGCACTAGTCACCTGTGTAATCTATTGCTCCAAGTCACCTCCACTTTGCTCCATTTCTTCTCCACTTTGCTTCACTTCTAATACATGTTGAAGCTGCAAGAAAAAATATAAAAATATCTTTCTTTAAAGTGCAATTTCATCTATAGACATGTGCAAAACATAAAGAAAATTTAACATTCTTTTTCTACACATCAAAATCCCCCAAACTTAAATGTTGGAATATTAAAATTGATTTTCTTAATTTGAGGGAGTGGATTTCATTAAAATTAGCAGCATTTTTGCCTCAAAAAATTGATAGTGTAAATTTATAATAATTCTAGATTTACAATTCCAATCGGTGCTGTTTTTTCACATTCTATTCATGCAGCTGTAGAAAGTTGGAATATGGGTGAGATTTAAATCTTATTGTTTATGTTAAAATAATTATTTAATAATTGGTGATATGTTCACTACATCCGTAAGAAGAAGGAGAGATCTATATGGATAGGTGAGTATGTATAGGGTGAAGCTTTCATAGTGTAGTCCACTCTAGAGTATCTCTGGAAGAGAGAGAAAATCCAATAAAATCAAGCATCCAAATGTGGAGGCACATGAGCCTCATTAAACATTATATATCCGTTCTACACATTGAGTATCAAAGGAGTTTGGTAATATTCATTCAATACTTGACAATTCATTTAGGTAAATATTTGGCACTTTTTTTATTACAAGTCAATAGAGGCTAGCGCTTGGAAGGGAGCCCAATTATGTTGAGTTGCATACCCGAACACATTGAAGCCATGTGAATCAGCAGTAGACCGATGCCAAATCTTAACGGATCCATATAAGTAAATTATTTTTTTTAAAATTCTCTAATTTAATTAAAACCTTATTTAAAGTGAGAATTATCCTTTTGTTTTACTTTAGTAAGGGAACTATGAATGCATGAGGGAGATAGAGNGTGTGGAGGCACATGAGCCTCATTAAACATTATAGATTCGTTCTACACATTGAGTATCGAAGGAGTTTGGTAATATTCATTCAATACTTGACAATTCATTTAGGTAAATATCTGGCACTTTTTTTTTTTACAAGTCAATAGAGGCTAGCGCTTGGAAGGGAGCCCAATTATGTTGAGTTGCATACTCGAACACATTGAAGCCATGTGAACCAGCAGTGGACCGATGACAAATTTCAACGGGTCCATATAAGTAAATTATTTTTTTTTAAATTCTCTTATTTATAAAATCTTATTTAAAGTGAGAATTATCCTTTTGTTTTACTTTAGTAAGGGAACTATGAATGCATGAGGGAGATAGAGTAAAAGCCTGATAGGAACTGACAGTAACAGTGGTCAATTTCAGTCCAACAACTCAGACAATGAAACCTGGAGGGATGCTGTGAAGAGGAAGTGAATGGTCTATGGCATGGGTACTCGGGAATTTATCTATAAGGCCAAGCACTCTCGTTCAGGTAAGAATCAAAGGCCAGCATCATTGGTTGATGATGTAGTCTAAGCATGTGTTTGTCCTTATTAAGAAGTTGTAGNAGAAGTGAATGGTCTATGGCATGGGTGCTAGGGAATTTATCTATAAGGCCAAGCACTCTCGTTCAGGTTAGAATCAAAGGCCAGCATCATTGGTTGATGATGTAGTCTAAGCATGTGTTTGTCCTTATTAAGAAGTTGTAGGCCAAATTTGATACTAATTTATGTGTTAGGGATGCTTGGGTAGAGAGGCTTGAGGCAGCCATTAAACAGTTGTAGCGGGGCACATATCGTCGTGGCAAGCAACCTCTAAGCACTTTACAGGAGGAGGAGGATGAAGATGATAAATAGGACTATACTATTTTTTTATAATTGGATTATATTTCTTTCACAAATATTTAAGGAACTATTGCATTGTTTATTAGATTTTTTAAGATATATCTAATGATTTCATTAGCTATTAGTGCCTTTATATGTTCATTTAATCTATTGTGAGATATAATTAATATTACTGTTGAGTATTAGGATATTTGGTTGCATGTGTGAAAATTTTGATTGGCTTTTAATTTTTCTTTTTGCTACAGATTTGTGTCTTATCTTTGGTTGATTTTTTGGTTGTAAATTAGCGATTAAACTAATCAGCTGCAAGTTTAGCGGTTAATATGTGTCTGATCAATTATGTTGCAAGCTCACATGCAGCTGAAAAAACTATAAATCTAATGTAAACTACTGGCGAAACAAAGAGGCACAAGTAGAGTCGTTCCCTATACGACCGATCAATTATATCTAAAATCATTCAATTATTGAAAAAAATCATATGCAAATTCGTCGCTAAAGTTAGCGGCATAAATTTTCATCCAAAAATCCATTTGAGTCAGAAGTTTTAGCAGTGGAACGTTTTTCAGTTGAATTTCAATCAGTAATCTTTATTACCTGCTAAAATTCATGTTATTGCGAGCTAATTTTTAGCCAATAATAGTTGTATGTATTGTAATGTTTTTTGTTGCATGTCTCTTGACTGCAAGTACAAGGTAAAGGAGATGAATATTCTTCATTGTTAAGATAGGTTTTATCATTTGGAGTGGAGGGCATAGCTCTTGCACCAAAATATCACTTTATGATAACCAACTTAGATCACTCCTTTGGTAGTTATACCCAAATATTTGCTCTCAGAGATTGGTCCCAAGCTTCCCTATGATTATCTTCATAATCATACTTTCCATCTCAATTAGCGACCATTAAGTCACAAAATCGTGATGCCCTTTATTTTCTAAAGCACCTCTGATTTTCTTTCCTATAATCCTTGATGCATTCCTTCTGGTATTTACCATAGATCCCATGCTCACTTCCCCCCTTAGTGTTCAAGTTGATTTCACGTTCATTATACTTTTGAGGATGTTATTTTTTAAATTATTCATGATTACAACCTTGCTAAAACTCGATAAAAAATAACTGAAAATGATTATGAGTGAGAGAGAGAGAGAGAGAGAGAAGTTTAGTGTTAAAAGCTCCAAAAAAAATCACTAGAATTTATTAATTACAATAATTGTTTAATATTGCTTTATTGTGCAACCAAAGATTTTTCCCTTGATCAACTACTTATAAGTTTAACTTAGGTATTGAGTACTACATATGCCTTACATGATAAAAAACATATATATAGACTTATTGGTAAATTATAAAATATGTGAGTATCGTAGCTTGACTTCATATTTGAACTTATAGCTTCTAAATCATTTGATTTAATGAGTACTCTTTCCGCTTAAGTGACCATACTAGAATTGTTTTTGAACTAGAGAGTTCATCTTGAGCTTTGTGAGCACACCATGAGCTTGGAGTGTAGGCTAATATGAGTTCATAACTATCATGGTTATAACTCGAGTCACCTATATTAAATTGGGCAACATCATACCACAAAAATTTCAGAAAATTTTGGCTTCCAACATAAATATAATAATACTAAAATTACATCGATTTAATCAATCAGCATGACAAGATATCCGTTTATAAATTTATACCACTATTAGGGGTGTAAACGAGTCGAGTTTGAGCAAGCCCAAGCTCGACTCGTTATAAAATACCTTTGTTCGTGTTTGACTCTTTAATATATCGAGCGTAAAAAATTTATCTGTTTAACACTTGTTTGCTTAACTATCCAAATAAGAGATGTTCGTGAATAACGAGCTATTTTGACATACTAGTCGCGTAGCATTCTCACATTCTAGTCACACAACCGTAGAAAGTTAAGGATATGTATGAGATTTAAATCTTATTGTTTTTATTAAAATATTTATTTAAATAGAATCTAATATATTGATGTTATATTTTTTAAAATTAATAAATTTAAATGATTATAAATATGCAGCCTTGTAGTCACATAAATTATTTAAACAAGTACCAAATAAGATTTAAATAAAAATAGTTAAGTTAAAAATGACTAGCGGCCAAATTCCAGCCACTCCTTTTAAAAAGCAAGTGCAAAAACATTAATTAGAACCGTGATCCCCAACCTCTCATATAACTAACTACCTAGTAATCACTTAACACCAAAGACAGTACAAATAATTAATTCACACAAACTTACACCATACCATTCAAATAATGCACACCCAAGACCCCAAAGATCCCACCCCTCTCCTCCTCTCCACCACCACCACCACCTCCGACGAACTCTACCTCATCCGCTTCCACTCCAGCCTCAAATGGTCCACTCTCGACCACTCCTCCTCCCTCTCCCGCACCATCTCCTACCTCACCTTCCTCACTCTTACCATCATAATCCCAATCTCCCTCTCCCTCCTCCTCCCCACCATCACCTCCTCCCTCCTCTCCCAACTCCCCGCCTCCATCCTCGCCACCATCTCCTTCCTCACCCTCTCCTCCTCCTCCTCCCCACCATCACCTCCTCCCTCCTCTGCCAACGTATCTGAGACGACAAAAAGTCATGGGCATCTCCATCTCCGCCAACTCCTCCTCCTCGATGGCCTCCACAACGACTCCCCCGCCATCCACCGTGCCTACAAGCGCGAAATCGATCGCGCTTTTCGTCACCTCGCCGCCATCCTCCTCCCCACATCCTCCATAGAACTCGCATACAAAACCTTTTTCTTAGCCGTTCCGGCGGCTTCTCCGCCTTGGAAGGCGGCGGCACTCGCCGCCGCGCTTGCCTCGTGGGTTTATCGAAGCGGAGTTTTCTTACTCGTGTGCGTGTTGTTTAGAATGATGTGTGAGCTTCAGATACTGAGATTTGAGGAGTTTCACAGGTTGTTTGAATTGGGCGGCGTGGCGGCAGCCGAGGAGGACGAGGCGGCGACGGTAATGTTTAGAGAGCATGTGAGGATTAGGAAGTTGTTGAAAGCTACAAGTCATAGGTATAGAATATTTATAATCGGGTCTTTCGTGACCATAACGGCTAGTCAGTTGGGAGCTTTGGTGATGGTGTTGGCTGCCAAAGGTGACAAGAATTCCTGCAATTCAGGAGATCTCGTGGTAATTATAAAATTCATTAGTCTACTTAACGAGAAATAGTGCGTGTGGTTGATGACATGAATAGCATTATGACGTTGTCAAACTCATGATACGGTGTGATGCGACCCGCGTCATCATTTGCATGTCTAATTAACTAGACGTAATATTTTCAAAATTTGTATCAATTTGCATATCAAATAAATAGACGTTTATAAAAGCAAATCAAATTTTATGCATGCAGAAATGATCACATAATCTCCATATAAAAATTGAAAATTTATATGCATACCACACAAGTCTTATATATTTACATATCTAGCTTTCATAATTTGATATTTACATTTATAACCCCCATCATGTAATAACAGGTAAGCTCGGCGGTTCAACTTACCGGTTTTTTGATGTGTTTATTTGGAGCGGCGAGGATAACCCACAGAGCTCAGAGAGTGGTCTCCATTGCAACCCAATGGCATATGGTAATGTCCTCCTCACCAGCCAACAAATTAGACCTGAGCGTCAATCTTGATGAATCCGACGGTGAGGATTGCGAGGCTAAAGTTTCTTCTCTTCAACCTTCGCTTTGCCAAGTACGTTCCACGTTCGAGTCACGACAAGCTTTAGGTATGAATTTTGTTTAGATATTTTCTCGTTTTTGTATTTCAGTCCATAATTTTATTCAGATTTGCTTTTTGTTTGAGAACGATTTAGGGTCCGTTTGAGACAGCTTATAAGTGCGGGCGGCTGTCGTATCGTTTGGTTCGCGCATTTCGTCAACTTATTCGGAACCGCGTTTTGCTTTTTACAATAAACGCAAGTCGCATCTTCAACCCCGCAGGCCGCGTTTCAAGATAAACAGTTTATCCTGAAACGCACAAGCTGCCCCAAACGCACTCTTAGATGTATATCACTTAATTCATGTGTTTAGATATATATCACTTTTTAAGAGTTAAAATAATAATATTTTTTATAAGATGTAAAAATTTTTTATGATATAAATATAAAAAATAAAGTTTTGGTGTTAGATATATAAATACATAAACAAATTGCATTATGAATGCATATGCACCTTTTTTAATTAATGCTACAACCAAAAATCTAACTTTTGTATATAATTTAAAAATTTTATGGATTAATTTCACTATTTATTATTTATTTTTTTATATTTAATTTGAAATAAAATATATTTATTCATTTATTAGAAACAGATAAAATACTTGAAAATTTATTTTTAGAGTTTTTAAAAATAAATTAATTTTTTAAGAAAATAAAAATAAGAAAATAATATGTTACAAATAGATTTTAATAAATAAATAAATAAAAATAATAGGATACAAATATCTTTATAAGATTATTTAAGTACATTTGTTTAACGGGAAATCATCATTATTATATAACATGGAACGTGCTTTATTTTGGGATAATTACGTAAAATAGGCTTTAAATTAAATTAATTTTAATTTGTCTGGGCAAGTTCTACATTAAAATAGGTTTAAAATTTTTGCATAATTGTATATAATCTGAACATAATGTACGTATCGATGACATTATCGTTAACTACATAAAAATATTACGTGCAGACATGGTAGGTACGTATTTGATAGGTTGTGGTTGTATTCACTATAATGTCATCATAATACCACCAATCTGCACGTATTATTTCTTCCAAAACTACATAATATTATGAAAATTTTTAATAAATATAAAAAAAACTGTTGTGAATTATCATTATTTAATATGTACAAGATAAAAAGATATATAAAATGTATAAGAATAAATTTAAACAGAGAGGGGGTATTTAGATACATTCTACTCAATTATTATGTATTTACATGTCTAATAACTATACATACATTTACATTTATACCACCTAGGTATTTCATATAACATAAAAAATATCACAATTTTTATTTCCAAAATATGAAAAACATTTTTGCATGCATATCTAATATGACGTATATGTAAAAATTGAATTTTGGATATTAGATCAGTAAATACATAAGAATTCATTAGTAAGTAAAATATTTTGAAAAGATGGTAGATAAGAAGGCTTTCTTATGAAGGATTTTGTTAAAAAAAACAAATGTTTTTTTGTGTATAAGCTTAATTTAACAAGTGATATGAAATATTGCAGTGACATATTTGCAACACAATGGTGGGGGGATTACATTATTTGGTTTTGCTCTGGACAGGGGTTTGCTTCACACACTCTTCGCATTTGAGATGTCTCTGGTTTTGTGGATCTTAAGCAAAGTTGTTGTTCTCTCTTAATTAATAATATATTTTATCATGTATACCAATGTAATACTTGTTATGATTCAAATTACATGTCTTGAAATCATTCTTGAATTTTCTTTATTTGAAGGCTTGTTTCTACTACCAAATAATAATAATGATGATGATAATGTATACAAAAATACGGTTAAATAGGATTTTTTTCATGTATTTTGAGCTCACACCTGCCAAATTGGTTGAATTAAGTGATCTATGGAAGTGGTTGGACTCATCTCTTTCACTGATGGGGAGCAACCTAGTCCTCTAGAAAGATACATCTATTGGAGATGGTCATCATGACCAGCATGGACACAGGTCCAATTATTTTTACAAGCATCATCTGACATTTAGGTCACAGTCTTTTCATCAAGTCAACAAGGATAAGAATCATATATTACTAAATATATTTTTTATAATTATTCTTCTTTGTATAAAAAGAGAGTAAAGCTAAGAGAGATTTATGGGTTTTTAAGGATCTCTCTCTTTTTCTCTCTCTCCCTAAAAATCTTGTAGCTCGAAAAATCTCCGTCGAGCCCGATATTCAGCTTACCGGAGGCTTGAGTTCAGTAGATGATATTTGAGACCTCTCCAGGGTCTTAGGTCATTCTCTTTCTTCTACTTTTCTTCTAAAAAATAGGATATTTACTTGGTTGTATGTACTCATGAGCGATGTAGAACCTTGCGTTTTAAAATGATTCAATATTCTGAAATGTGCAATAAGTGTAAAGTTCATACTCAAAATCTATAATGAAAATTCTTCATAAAAATAAAGATGAATGAGGACTAAGTATTATACCGAAGAGTTCATGATGCAACAGATCAATGAGTTAAGAGAACAAGTTTTGAAGGCCATATAAAATGTGAAAGAAGCATCCAGATCTCGTTCTAGAACTGAGCCCAAAACTCGCATTGGATTGTCGGGATCTGTGGCTCACATGTAAGAACCAGCAAGGCAAGGTTAGCCACCGCAAAACTTGTTGAGAGCCAGACCAAGGAGGACTCTAGACCCTATTCTTGAACAAGGAGAAAAAAGAAATGAATTTGATCATCCAAAAGAAGGATAGCACGTTGTAGCCTCAGCTAGAGAAGAAAAAAGAAGAAGAAGAAAAAGAAGAAGCAGAAGCATTATGATGAAGAAACCAAGTGAGAAAGAAAATAGCAAATACTGGGAGAGAACACATTTTCAAGCTGCAACAAATGTTTTGAATACTAAACTTTGATTCAAAGCCAAAATTTTGTCCAATGGGGTGCTTAACCTTAAAGTTTAAATGACCCTAATGTGTTTAATGGATGAACTATTAAAAAAGAAAAAATGAGGAATAACATCTGATGCACATGAATAGTTTACCAAAGTTCATCTAAGTTTTATAGTTTATTTTAATTTCTATAGTTTTTTTTTTTCATTAGAATTGAAAAAGCCTTATTCTGGGAGCCTACCATTCAGACCCATTTAAGCTCAAATACTAGAATAAACTTAGGAAAAAACATAATTTCTAGTATTTTGGAATAATTAAATATAACAAGAAATACAAGTAATCTAAAACAATATAATATAACAAAGGTCGGTGTGGCCAGATACAGTGGTGCACCTTAGAAAAAGATAAAAACATGCAACCAAGTTATGCTCTTATTTAATCCAACTTAATAAAATTGAGGGTTGTCTTTTGGGTCTTCTCTAGCATGTTAGTTGCTTTCTTTTTTATCATTCTACAAGTTTTCGAGTATCATGATGTCTCCTCAAGTGTTGAGCAGCTCATTGATACACCGAAAATATATGCATTTTTAGACCAATATTTTATACTTAATTTTTGTGATATTAGACTTTAATGAAAGATATTTTGATGTTTTCTTGCAGGTTGTTGATTTTTAGGACTTAAAGCAAAAAGGAAGCAAAAAAGATGGAATTTGGAGTCAAAATGATGTTTTTGAAGAAATACTCAGCGCTGACCCCGCCAAGGGCAGCGCCGACCGCGCAGAACAACAGCACAGACTGAGAATTTACTCAGTGTCGACGACACCTTTAAACAAAGAGCAGTGAGTTAAATTGTGGGGCACTGGCGCCGTCGGCGCCAATGTCAATTCAACCCCTGTTTCTAGAAGATTCGATGTATTTGGACGATTTTTGAAGAGATTTGGGAGGCACCTCTTGGAGAACCGACCCTAGGCTCTATTTAGGGCCAAAATTCATCAGGAAATAGACTCCTTCACTCCTTCACTCCTTCACTTATTCACGTTCCTTTTCACTCCACAATGTTCCACCACGCTCCTTTTTCGACATTCTTCATAATCCATTTTAATCCCACCACCACATTAGAGTTAATTAGTGAGTTTTCTTTTATAATTTAGAGTTTGTGTGGTGAGATTAAGTGTGAAACTTTCTGTAAGAGTGTTGGAGAAGGGGAAAAGTGAGAGATATCTTCTTCCTGCATCTCTAAGGAAAGGCTACAAGGGATTTGTTTGGAGAAAGAATTTCAGATAAGTGTTGTTTGTTTATTAGTGTTGTATGAACTTTCTTTTATATATAAAATTTGTNATTTTTGTTTGAGAACGATTTAGGGTCCGTTTGAGGCAGCTTATAAGTGCGGGCGGCCTTCGTATTGTTTGGTTCGCGCATTTCGTCAACTTATTCAGAACCGCGTTTTACTTTTTACAATAAACGCAGGTCGCATGTTGAACCCCGCAGGCCGCGTTTCAAGATAAACAGCTTATTCTGAAACGCACAAGCTGCCCCAAACGCACTCTTAGATGTATATCACTTAATTCACGTGTTTAGATATATATCACTTTTTAAGAGTTAAAATAATAATATTTTTTATAAGATGTAAAAATTTTTTATGNCCAAGGGCATCTCCATCTCCGCCAACTCCTCCTCCTCGATGGCCTCCACAACGACTCCCCCGCCATCCACCGTGCCNACTCCCCGTCTCCATCCTCGCCACCATCTCCTTCCTCACCCTCTCCTCCTCCTCCTCCCCACCATCACCTCCTCCCTCCTCTCCCAACGTATCTGAGACGACAAAAAGCCAAGGACATCTCCATCTCCGCCAACTACTCCTCCTCGATGGCCTCCACAACGACTCCCCCGCCATCCACCGTGCCTACAAGCGTGAAATCGATCGCGCTTTTCGTCACCTCGCCGCCATCCTCCTCCCCACATCCTCCATAGAACTCGCATACAAAACCTTTTTCTTAGCCGTTCCGGCGGCTTCTCCGCCTNGCCAACGTATCTGAGACGACAAAAAGTCATGGGCATCTCCATCTCCGCCAACTCCTCCTCCTCGATGGCCTCCACAACGACTCCCCCGCCATCCACCGTGCCTACAAACGTGAAATCGATCGCGCTTTTCGTCACCTCGCCGCCATACTCCTCCCCACATCCTCCATAGAACTCGCATACAAAACCTTTTTCTTAGCCGTTCCGGCGGCTTCTCCGCCTTGGAAGGCGGCGGCACTCGCCGCCGCGCTTGCCTCGTGGATTTATCGAAGCGGAGTTTTCTTACTCGTGTGCGTGTTGTTTAGAATGATGTGTGAGCTTCAGATACTGAGATNGCTCCCCGCCTCCATCCTCGCCACCATCTCCTTCCTCACCCTCTTCTCCTCCTCCTCCTCACCATCACCTCCTCCCTCCTCTCCCAACGTATCTGAGACGACAGAAAGTCAAGGGCATCTCCATCTCCACCAACTCCTCCTCCTCGATGGCCTCCACAACGACTCCCCCGTCATCCACCGAGCCTACAAGCGCGAAATCGATCGCGCTTTTCGTCACCTCGCCGCCATCCTCCTCCCCACATCCTCCATCGAACTCGCATACAAAACCTTTTTCTTAGCCGTTCCGGCAGCTTCTCCGCCTTGGAAGGCGGCGGCACTCGCCGCCGCGCTTGCCTCGTGGGTTTATCGAAGCGGAGTTTTCTTACTCGTGTGCGTGTTGTTTAGAATGATGTGTGAGCTTCAGATACTGAGATTTGAGGAGTTTCACAAGCTGTTTGAATTGGGCGGCGTGGCGGCAGCCGAGGAGGACGAGGCGGCGGCGGTGATGTTTAGAGAGCATGCGAGGATAAGGAAGTTGTTGAAAGCTACAAGTCATAGGTATAGAATATTTATAATTGGGTCTTTCGTGACCATAACGGCTAGTCAGTTGGGAGCTTTGGTGATGGTGTTAGCTGCCAAAGGTGACAAGAATTCCTGCAATTCCGGAGATCTCGTGGTAATAATAAAATCATTAGCCTACTTAACAAGAAAATAATGCGTGTGGTTGATGACATGGATCACATTATGACGTTGTCGAACTCACGATACAGTGTGATGCGACCCACATCATCATTTACACGTCTGATTAACTAGACGTAATATTTTCAAAATTTGTATCAATTTGCATATCAAATAAATAGACGTTTTTAAAAGCATATCAAAATTTATGCATGCATAAAAACATTTTACATTAAATTAATTAATTTTTGTAGCATTTTATATGTGATTTGGAGATTNCGGAGATCTCGTGGTAATAATAAAAATCATTAGCCTACTTAACGAGAAAATAATGCGTGTGGTTGATGACATGAATCGCATTATGATGTTGTCAAACTCACGGTATGGTGTGGTGCGACCCACGTCATCATTTACATGTCTGATTAACTAGACGTAATATTTTAAAAATTTGTATCAATTTGCATATCAAATAAATAAACGTTTATAAAAGCATATCAAAACTTATGCATGCATAAAAACATTTTACATTAAATTAATTAATTTTTGTAGCATTTTATATGTGATTTGGAGATTAATATGTCTTAGGCATTACAATGTTTTGTTTGAGCTAATAAACATAAGCATTGTTTTAATAGTCTTTTTTAAGTTATTTAGTTCTTAAGAACGTGCTTTTGAGCATCAAGTGCTTAATTAATATATTAGTTAAGTTCTAATGGTATGTTGCTAGTTGATAANATTGAGCTAATAAACATAAGCATTGTTTTAATAGTCTTTTATAAGTTATTTAGTTCTTAATAACGTGCTTTTGAGCATCAAGTGCTTAATTAATATATTAGTTAAGTTCTAATGGTATGTTGCTAGTTGATAATACATTTCTTATTAGAATATTAAAGATTATATTAATATAATATTTATTCTTCAGAATAAAGTTTACAAACATATCATATAATTTCTATGCATTTACATATATATATATATATATATATATATATATATATATATATATATATATATATATATATATATATNGGTTGTTTGAATTGGGCGGCGTGGCGGCAGCCGAGGAGGACGAGGCGGCGACGGTAATGTTTAGAGAGCATGTGAGGATTAGGAAGTTGTTGAAAGCTACAAGTCATAGGTATAGAATATTTATAATCGGGTCTTTCGTGACCATAACGGCTAGTCAGTTGGGAGCTTTGGTGATGGTGTTGGCTGCCAAAGGTGACAAGAATTCCTGCAATTCAGGAGATCTCGTGGTAATTATAAAATTCATTAGTCTACTTAACGAGAAATAGTGCGTGTGGTTGATGACATGAATAGCATTATGACGTTGTCAAACTCATGATACGGTGTGATGCGACCCGCGTCATCATTTGCATGTCTAATTAACTAGACGTAATATTTTCAAAATTTGTATCAATTTGCATATCAAATAAATAGACGTTTATAAAAGCAAATCAAATTTTATGCATGCAGAAATGATCACATAATCTCCATATAAAAATTGAAAATTTATATGCATACCACACAAGTCTTATATATTTACATATCCAGCTCTCATAATTTGATATTTATATTTATAACCCCCATCGTGTAATAACAGGTAAGCTCGGCGGTTCAACTTACCGGTTTTTTGATGTGTTTATTTGGAGCGGCGAGGATAANAACAAAGCACTCAAAATATTATTATTTATAAAATCTAAATAATTATTCGTGTCACGATCAAATCATTGAGAATTTGATAAGAATGAATGTAATGAGTTGGCTTTTATCGTGAATTTTGATATTAAAGTGTGAATTTGAAAAATAGATGAAAGAATGTGTTAATTTTATAAATAACAATGTTTCGGTTGGTCTTTATAAAAAAACCCAACTTTTTTTTAATTAAAATTCTTAATTTTAATGAGACAAATAGAATCCACATAAAAATGAACACATAATCTCCATATAAAAATTGAAAATTTATATGCATAACACACAAGTCTTATATATTTACATATCTAGCTCTCATCATTTGATATTTAGATTTATAACCCCCATCATGTAAAAACAGGTGAGCTCGGCGGTTCAACTCACCGGTTTTTTAATGTGTTTATTTGGAGCGGCGAGGATAACCCACAGAGCTCAGAGAGTGGTCTCCATTGCAACCCAATGGCATATGGTAATGTCCTCCTCATCAGCCACCAAATTAGAACTGAGCGTCAATCTTGATGAATCCGACGGTGAGGATTGCGAGGCCAAAGTTTCTTCTCTTCAACCTTCGCTTTGCCAAATACGATCCACGTTCGAGTCGCGACAAGCTTTAGGTATGAATTTTGTTTAAATATTTTGTCGTTTTTCAGTCCGTAATTTTATTCAGATTTGATTTATGTTGGAGAACGATTTAGGGCCGTTCCGCCGTACGGTTTGGTTCGAGAGTTTCGTAAGCTTATTTGGAACCGCGTTTTATTTTTTACAATAAACGCAGGTCGTAGGTTGAACCCCGTGGGTCACGTTTCAGGATAAGCAGTTTATCCTAAAACGCACAAGCTGCCCCAAACACACATTATATATATCACTTAATCGATATGTTTAGATATACATCACTTTTTAAGAGTTAAAATAATAATATTTTTATAAGATGTAAAAATATTTTAATATATGAATATAAAAAATAAAGTTTAGGTGGTGGATATAAAAATACATAAAAAAATTGGATTATGAATGCATATGCCCCTTTTTTAATTAATGCTATAACCAAAAATCTCAATTTTGTATATAATTTAAAAATTTTATGGATTAATTTCACTATTTATTGTTTAATTTTTTATATTTAATTTGAAATAAAATATATTTATTCATTTATTAGAAAGAGATAAAATACTTGAAAATTTATTTTTAGAGTTTTTAAAAATAAATTAATTTTTTAAGAAAATAAAAAATAAAAATAAGAAAATAATATGTTACAAATAGATTTTAATAAATAAATAAATAAATAAATAAAAATAATAGGATACAAATATCTTTATAAGATTATTTAAGTACATTTGTTTAACGGNTTTTGCCAAATACGTTCCACGTTCGAGTCGCGACAAGCTTTAGGTATGAATTTTGTTTGGATATTTTGTCGTTTTTGTATTTCAGTCCATAATTTTATTCAGATTTGTTTTTTGTTTGAGAACGATTTAGGGTCCGTTCCGCCGTACAGTTTGGTTCGCGCGTTTCGTTAGTTTATTCGGAATCGTGTTTGGTTTTTTACAATAAATGTTGGTCGAAGGTTGAACCTTCGGGACGCGTTTCAGGATAAGCAGCTTATCCTGAAACGCCCAAGCTGCCCCAAACATATCCTATATATATCACTTAATCTAACATCACTTTTTAAGAGTTAAAATAATAATATTTTTTATAAGATGTAAAAATATTTTAATTTATGAATATAAAAAATAAAGTTTAGGTGGTAGATATAAAAATACATTAAAAAAATTGGATTATGAATGCATATGCCCCTTTTTTAATTAATGTTATAACCAAAAAAACTCAATGTTGTATATAATTTAAAATTTTTATGGATTAATTTCACTGTTTATTGTTTATTTTTTATATTTAATTTGAAATAAAATATAATTATTCATTTATTAGAAACAGTTAAAACACTTGAAAATTTATTTTTAGAGTTTTTAAAAATAAATTAATTTTTAAAGAACATAAAAATAAAAATAAGAAAATAATATGTTACAAATAGATTTTAATAAAAAAATAAATAAAAATAAAAATAATAGGATACAAATATCTTTATAAGATTATTTAAGTACATTTTGTTTAATGTGAAATCATCATTATTATATAACATGGAACGTGCTTTATTTTGGGATAATTACGTAAAATAAGCTTTAAATTAGATTAATTTTAATTTGTCCAGACAAGTTCTATATTAAAATATGTTTAAAATTTTTGCATAATTGTATTTAATCTGAACATAATGCATGTATCGATGACATTATCGTTAACTACATAAAAATATTACGTGCAGACATGGTTGTGGTTGTATTCACTATAATGTCATCATAATACTACCAATCTGCACGTATTATTTCTTCCAGAACTACATAATATTATGAAAATTTTTAATAAATATAAAAAAATTATTATGTGAATTAACATTATTTAATATGTACAAGATAAAAAGATATATAAAATGTATAAGAATAAATTTAGACAGAGAGGGGGTATTTAGATACATACTACTCAATTATTATGTATTTACATGTCTAATAACTATACATATATTTACATTTATACCACCTAGGTATTTCATATCACATAAAAAATATCACAATTTTTATTTCCAAAATATGAGAAACATTTTTGCATGCATATCTAATATGGCGTATATGTAAAAATTGAATTTTGGATATTATATCTGTAAATACATAAGAATTCATTAGTATGTAAAATATTTTAAAAAGATGGTAGATAAGAAGGCTTACTTANTACAAAGCACTCAAAATATTATTATTTACAAAATCTAAATAATTATTCGTGTCACGATCAAATTATTGAGAATTTAATAAGAATGAATGTATTGAGTTGGCTTTTATCGTGAATTTTGATATTAAAGTGTGAATTTGAAAAATAGATGAAAGAATGTGTTAATTTTATAAATAACAATGTTTCGATTGATATCTATATAAAAACCCAGCTTTTTTTTATTAAAATCCTTAATTTTGATGAGACAAATAAAATCCACATAAAAATGATGATCACATAATCACAATATAAAAATTGAAAATTTATATGCATACCACACAAGTCTTATATATTTACATATCTAGCTCTCATAATTTGATATTTACATTTATAACCCCCATCATGTAATAACAGGTAAGCTCAGCGGTTCAACTTACCGGTTTTTTAATGTGTTTATTTGGAGCGGCGAGGATCACCCACAGAGCTCAGAGAGTGGTCTCCATTGCAACCCAATGGCATATGGTAATGTCCTCCTCATCAGCCACCAAATTAGAACTGAGCGTCAATCTTGATGAATCCGACGGTGAGGATTGCGAGGCCAAAGTTTCTTCTCTTCAACCTTCGCTTTGCCAAATACGATCCACGTTCGAGTCGCGACAAGCTTTAGGTATGAATTTTGTTTAAATATTTTGTCGTTTTTCAGTCCGTAATTTTATTCAGATTTGATTTATGTTGGAGAACGATTTAGGGCCGTTCCGCCGTACGGTTTGGTTCGAGAGTTTCGTAAGCTTATTTGGAACCGCGTTTTATTTTTTACAATAAACGCAGGTCGTAGGTTGAACCCCGTGGGTCACGTTTCAGGATAAGCAGTTTATCCTAAAACGCACAAGCTGCCCCAAACACACATTATATATATCACTTAATCGATATGTTTAGATATACATCACTTTTTAAGAGTTAAAATAATAATATTTTTATAAGATGTAAAAATATTTTAATATATGAATATAAAAAATAAAGTTTAGGTGGTGGATATAAAAATACATAAAAAAATTGGATTATGAATGCATATGCCCCTTTTTTAATTAATGCTATAACCAAAAATCTCAATTTTGTATATAATTTAAAAATTTTATGGATTAATTTCACTATTTATTGTTTAATTTTTTATATTTAATTTGAAATAAAATATATTTATTCATTTATTAGAAAGAGATAAAATACTTGAAAATTTATTTTTAGAGTTTTTAAAAATAAATTAATTTTTTAAGAAAATAAAAAATAAAAATAAGATTTTAATAAATAAATAAATAAAAATAATATGATACAAATATTTTTATAAGATTATTTAAGTACATTTTGTTTAATGAGAACATCCTTACTTTGGGATAATTACGTAAAATAGGCTTTAAATTAAATTAATTTTAATTTGACGGGACAAGTTCAATATTAAAATATGTTTAAAATTTTTGCATAATTGTATTTAATCTGAACAGAATACATGTATCAATGACATTATCGTCAACTACATAAAATATTACGTGCAGATATGGTAGGTACGTATTTGATAGGTTGTGACTGTATTCACTATAATGTCATCAAAATACCACCAATCTGCACGTATTATTTCTTCCAGAACTACATAACATTATGAAAATTTTTAATAAATATAAAAAAATTGTTATGTGAATTATCATTATTTAATATGTACAAGGTAAAAAGATATATAAAATGTATAAGAATGAATTTAAACAGAGAGAGGGGGGGGTATTTTGATACATTCTACTCAATTATTATGTATTTACATGTCTAATAACTATACATACATTTACATTTATACCACTTAAGTATTTCATATAACATAAAAAATATCACAATTTTTATTTCCAAAATATGAAAAACATTATTGTATGCATATCTAATATGGCGTATATGTAAAAATTGAATTTTGGATATTAAATCTGTAAATACATAAGAATTCATTAGTATGTAAAATATTTTAAAAAGATGGTAGATAAGAAGGCTTACTTATGAAGGATTTTGTTAAAAAAAACAAATGTTTTTGTGTATAGGCTTAATTTGACAAGTGATATGAAATATTGCAGTGACATATTTGCAACACAATGGTGGGGGGATCACATTATTTGGTTTTGCTCTGGACAGGGGTTTGCTTCACACACTCTTCGCATTTGAGATGTCTCTGGTTTTGTGGATCTTAAGCAAAGTTGTTGTTCTCTCTTAATTAATAATATATTTTATCAT
>JXCR01142074.1:530343-579760 GCA_002079205.1 Phalaenopsis hybrid cultivar
CTTATTTAAAGTGAGAATTATCCTTTTGTTTTACTTTAGTAAGGGAACTATGAATGCATGAGGGAGATAGAGTAAAAGCCTGATAGGAACTGACAGTAACAGTGGTCAATTTCAGTCCAACAACTCAGACAATGAAACCTGGAGGGATGCTGTGAAGAGGAAGTGAATGGTCTATGGCATGGGTGCTAGGGAATTTATCTATAAGGCCAAGCACTCTCGTTCAGGTAAGAATCAAAGGCCAGCATCATTGGTTGATGATGTAGTCTAAGCATGTGTTTGTCCTTATTAAGAAGTTGTAGGCCAAATTTGATACCGATTTATGTGTTAGGGATGCTTGGGTAGAGAGGCTTGAGGCAGCCATTAAACAGTTGTAGCGTGGACATATCGTCGTGGCAAGCAACCTCTAAGCACTTTACAGGAGGAGGAGGATGAAGATGATAAATAGGACTATACTATTTTTTTATAATTGGATTATATTTCTTTCACAAATATTTAAGGAACTATTGCATTGTTTATTAGATTTTTCAAGATATATCTAATGATTTCATTAGCTATTAGTGCCTTTATATGTTCATTTAGTCTATTGTGAGATATAATTAATGTTATTGTTGAGTATTAGGATATTTGGTTGCATGTGTGAAAATTTTGATTGATTTTTCATTTTTCTTTTTGCTACAGATTTGTGTCTTATCTTTGGTTGATTTTTTTGTTGTAAATTAGCGATTAAACTAATCAGCTGTAAGTTTAGCGGTTAATATGTGTCTGATCAATTATGTTGCAAGCTCACATGCAGCCGAAAAAACTATAAATCTAATGTAAATTACTGGCGGAACAAATAGACACAAGTAGAGTCGTTCCCTATATGGCCGATCAATTATATCTAAATCATTCAATTATTGAAAAAAATCATATGCAAATTCGTCGCTAAAGTTAGCGGAATAAATTTTCATCCAAAAATCCATTTGAGTCAGAAGTTTTAGCAGTGGAACGTTTTTCAGTTGAATTTCAGTCAGTAATATTTATTACCTGCTAAAATTCATGTTATTGCGAGCTAATTTTCAGCCAATAATAGTTGTATATACTGTAATGTTTTTTGCTGCATGTCTCTTAACTGCAAGTACAAGGTAAAGGAGATGAATATTCTTCATTGTTAAGATAGGTTTTATCATTTGGAGTGGAGGGCATAGCTCTTGCACCAAAATATCACTTTATGATAACCAACTTAGATCACTCCTTTGGTAGTTATACCCAAATATTTGCTCTCAGAGATTGTGCCCAAGCTTCCCTTTGATTATCTTCATAACCATACTTTCCATCTCAATTAGCGACCATTAAGTCACAAAATCGTGATGCCCTTTATTTTCTAAAGCACCTCTGATTTTCTTTCCTATAATCCTTGATGCATTCCTTCTGGTATTTACCATAGATCCCATGCTCACTTCCCCCCTTAGTGTTCAAGTTGATTTCACGTTCATTATACTTTTGAGGATGTTATTTTTTAAATTATTCATGATTACAACCTTGCTAAAACTCGATAAAAAATAACTGAAAATGATTATGAGTGAGAGAGAGAGAGAGAGAGAGAAGTTTAGTGTTAAAAGCTCCAAAAAAAATCACTAGAATTTATTAATTACAATAATTGTTTAATATTGCTTTATTGTGCAACCAAAGATTTTTCCCTTGATCAACTACTTATAAGTTTAACTTAGGTATTGAGTACTACATATGCCTTACATGATAAAAAACATATATATAGACTTATTGGTAAATTATAAAATATGTGAGTATCGTAGCTTGACTTCATATTTGAACTTATAGCTTCTAAATCATTTGATTTAATGAGTACTCTTTCCGCTTAAGTGACCATACTAGAATTGTTTTTGAACTAGAGAGTTCATCTTGAGCTTTGTGAGCACACCATGAGCTTGGAGTGTAGGCTAATATGAGTTCATAACTATCATGGTTATAACTCGAGTCACCTATATTAAATTGGGCAACATCATACCACAAAAATTTCAGAAAATTTTGGCTTCCAACATAAATATAATAATACTAAAATTACATCGATTTAATCAATCAGCATGACAAGATATCCGTTTATAAATTTATACCACTATTAGGGGTGTAAACGAGTCGAGTTTGAGCAAGCCCAAGCTCGACTCGTTATAAAATACCTTTGTTCGTGTTTGACTCTTTAATATATCGAGCGTAAAAAATTTATCTGTTTAACACTTGTTTGCTTAACTATCCAAATAAGAGATGTTCGTGAATAACGAGCTATTTTGACATACTAGTCGCGTAGCATTCTCACATTCTAGTCACACAACCGTAGAAAGTTAAGGATATGTATGAGATTTAAATCTTATTGTTTTTATTAAAATATTTATTTAAATAGAATCTAATATATTGATGTTATATTTTTTAAAATTAATAAATTTAAATGATTATAAATATGCAGCCTTGTAGTCACATAAATTATTTAAACAAGTACCAAATAAGATTTAAATAAAAATAGTTAAGTTAAAAATGACTAGCGGCCAAATTCCAGCCACTCCTTTTAAAAAGCAAGTGCAAAAACATTAATTAGAACCGTGATCCCCAACCTCTCATATAACTAACTACCTAGTAATCACTTAACACCAAAGACAGTACAAATAATTAATTCACACAAACTTACACCATACCATTCAAATAATGCACACCCAAGACCCCAAAGATCCCACCCCTCTCCTCCTCTCCACCACCACCACCACCTCCGACGAACTCTACCTCATCCGCTTCCACTCCGGCCTCAAATGGTCCACCCTCGACCACTCCTCCTCCCTCTCCCGCACCATCTCCTACCTCACCTTCCTCGCTCTTACCATCATAATCCCAATCTCCCTCTCCCTCCTCCTCCCCACCATCACCTCCTCCCTCCTCTCCCAACTCCCCGTCTCCATCCTCGCCACCATCTCCTTCCTCACCCTCTCCTCCTCCTCCTCCCCACCATCACCTCCTCCCTCCTCTCCCAACGTATCTGAGACGACAAAAAGCCAAGGACATCTCCATCTCCGCCAACTACTCCTCCTCGATGGCCTCCACAACGACTCCCCCGCCATCCACCGTGCCTACAAGCGTGAAATCGATCGCGCTTTTCGTCACCTCGCCGCCATCCTCCTCCCCACATCCTCCATAGAACTCGCATACAAAACCTTTTTCTTAGCCGTTCCGGCGGCTTCTCCGCCTTGGAAGGCGGCGGCACTCGCCGCCGCGCTTGCCTCGTGGGTTTATCGAAGCGGAGTTTTCTTACTCGTGTGCGTGTTGTTTAGAATGATGTGTGAGCTTCAGATACTGAGATTTGAGGAGTTTCACAAGCTGTTTGAATTGGGCGGCGTGGCGGCAGCCGAGGAGGACGAGGCGGCGGCGGTGATGTTTAGAGAGCATGTGAGGATAAGGAAGTTGTTGAAAGCTACAAGTCATAGGTATAGAATATTTATAATCGGGTCTTTCGTGACCATAACGGCTAGTCAGTTGGGAGCTTTGGTGATGGTGTTGGCTGCCAAAGGTGACAAGAATTCCTGCAATTCAGGAGATCTCGTGGTAATTATAAAATTCATTAATCTACTTAACGAGAAATAGTACGTGTGGTTGATGACATGAATAGCATTATGACGTTGTTAAACTCACGGTACAGTGTGGTGCGACCCACGTCATCATTTGCATGTCTAATTAACTAGACGCAATATTTTCAAAATTTATATCAATTTGCATATCAAATAAATAGAAGTTTATAAAAGCGTATCAAAATTTATGCATGCAGAAATGATCACATAATTAGGGCTGTCAATTTGGCTCGTTGTTCGCGAACAGCTCGTGTTCGGCTCGTTAAGCAGCTCGTGTTCNCATGATGATGATAATGTATACAAAAATATGGTTGAATAGGATTTTTTTTCATGTATTTTGAGCTCACACCTGCCAAATTGGTTGAATTAAGCGATCTATGGAAGTGGTTGGACTCATGTCTTTCACTGATGGGGAGCAACCTAGTCCTCTAGAAAGATACACCTATTGGAGATGATCATCATGACCAGCATGGACACAGGTACAATTATTTTTACAAGCATCATCTGACATCTAGGCCACAGTCTTTTCATCAATTCAACAAGGATGAGAATCATATATTACTAAATATATTTTTTATAATTATTTTTATTTGTATAAAAAGAGAGTAAAGCTAAGAGAGAGACTTCTCTTTTCTCGAGAATTTATGGGTTTTTAAGGATCTCTCTCTTTTTCTCTCTCTCCCTAAAAACCTTGTAGCCCGAAAAATCTACGTCGAGCCCGACATTCAGCTTACTAAAGGCTTGAGTTCAGTAGATGATATTTTTCTCCAGGGTCTTAGGTCCTTCTCTCTCTTCTACTTTTCTTTTTAAAAATAGGATATTTACTTGGTTGTATGTACTCATGAGCGATACAGAACCATGCGTCTTAAAATGATTCAATATTCTGAAATATGTGATGAGTGTAAAGTTCATTCTCAAAATCTATAATGAGACTTCTTCATAAAAATAAAGATGAATGAGGACTATGTATTATACCAAAGAGTTCATGATGCAACCGATCAATGAGTTAAGAGAACAAGTTTTGAAGGCCATATAAACTGTGAAAGAAGCATCCATATCTCGTTCTTGAACTGAGCCTAGAACTCGCATTCGATTGTCGAGATATGTGACTCGCATGTAAGAACCAGCAAGGCAAGGTTGGCCTCCGCAAAAACTTGTTGAGAGCCAGACTAAGGTGGACTCTAGACCCTATTCTTGAACAAAGAGCATAAATAAATGAATTTGATCATCCAAAAGAAGGATAGCACGCTGCAGCCTCAACTAGAGAAGAAAAAAGAAAAAGAAGAAAAAGAAGCAGAAGCATTATGATGAAGAAACCAGGCGAGAAAGAAAATAGCAAAGACTGAGAGAGAACGCATTTTCAAGATGCAACACATGTTTTGAATATTAAACTTTGATTTAAAGCCAAAATTTTGTCCAATGGGGTGCTTAACCTTAAAGTTTAAATGGCCCTAATGCGTTTAATGGATGAACTATTCAAAAAGAAAAGAGGAGGAATGACATTTGATGTACATGAATAGTTTACCTAAGTTCACCCAAGGTTTTATAGTTTATTTTAATTTCTATAGTTTTTTTTTTCTTTAGAATTGAAAAAGCCTTATTATTGTAGCCTGCCATTCAGACCCGTTTAAGCTCAAATACTAGAATAAACTTAGGAAAAAAACATAATTTCTAGTATTTTGGAATAATTAAATATAACAATAAATACAAGTAATCTAAAATAATATAATACAACAAAGGTTGGTGTGGCCAGATACAGTGGTACACCTTAAAAAAAGATAAAAACATGCAACCAAGTTATGCTCTTATTTAATCCAACCTAATAAAATTGAGGGTTGTCTTTTGGGTCTTCTCCAGCATGTTATTTGCTTTCTTTTTTATCATTCTACAAGTCGTTCGAGTATCATGAGGTATCCTCAAGTGCTGAGCAGCTCATCCTCACTCATCTTGATCTTATGGGCCTTCTACTTAGTATTACTTAAAATTATAGTTTCAAACTACATAAATAAATAAAAACTTAATTAAACCTAATAAACATGTCAATAAACATGCATGTTTATTTTGTATTCAAAAGAAATACTCACCTAGCCTAACAACTATTTGTGTCAAGGCCTGTCTTATTAGTCATGTTTAAGGGCAATAGAACCTTTAAGAAAACCTGTTAGATTTTAAATTACTTGACATTTAATTTACCTTGCTAAACGTGAACATAGGCAGAAGACATATGTAAGATGTATTGAATGATATGCCTAACATCCAATCAAGTCTAATAGTTATCACATAAAATTCACATCAATATATATAACATCATAAAAAAAAACACAACAATGAAAAATAAATAATCAAAATAACCCCTGCCCAAATCTAGATTAGCAATCAAACAAGCAAAATTTTAGCATGTGAGATGGTGTTTTGACTCTAATGGAGATTAGCATTTTTTTATTTGACTTAATGTTTCTTTTTTTTACCCATTTTCTAATTTCAATTTAAGTGATTATAATTTTGATAGCATGTTTAAGCCTTCATTATTTTTTAATTTGGATTTTATTCTATTGAACGTTTTAAATAATGTTAAGGCTAGTGAGACTAACTTGAAGGCGGGCCTAATCATCCCTAACGCTTAAGACTCAATAGGTTGCACACCCCAATAAGGATGGAGTGGCAGCCTATGATTTTTAAGAGATCATTTAAGTTTAATTATTTTACATTATCTTCTTTTCTAAATTGACTTTTAATTATAATATTTATCTTTATTATTTTTATAATTAACTTTAAATGGATTTTTAATTTTATTTAAATCCAATGAATCAATATATAATTATGGGAATTGTTCTTATAAGTATGAAGTTAATTTAAATTATTAGATTTATTATTAATTTTTAATTCATGTTTATACAAAATTTTAAAGTAAAACCCAAATATCTTTACAAATTATGAAAATATGTTATGTGGTCAAGGATGTCAAGAGAATATTCTTATAAAAAATTTAGAAACATAGCAATATTATGTCAATACATTTAGAATATATCTTGTAAGAATGCACTTTCACAAATACTATTTGCCTACATACTTGAGAAAAATGTTTGATGCACCCTACTTGCTCTATTTGTACTCTTGTGATATCCTTATATCGCAATATATTTTCATATATGCATTGCTAAAATTCAGTGAAATCAAGATCCAAGTAAAGTAAATAACATATCATTTTTATTGCACAAAATCACAAACAACAAACATACATCTCTAGGATTAGAGTCATGATTAAAGACCTAATTTTATTTTTCTATATTTGCTTATCTTTGTGTAGTTTTTTATGTCACTTTTGTGTATTTTCTCAAGTATGTAGGGTCTGGTAACGCCCTCGGTCATACCCTGTCAAGTAAATCTGGTCTTGTTGAGTTCTTTTCATGGTTAGTCAGTTTTGACTAGCTAACTACATCCTCAGTCATACCCTGTCCAATAAATTTAGTCAGGATGAGTCCTTTTCATGGTTAGTCAACTTTTATTAGCTAGCTACCCCTCGGTCATACGTTGTTTAGTAATTGTGGCATGGAAGAGTTCATGGGGAAGAAGTGAGTTCTAATTCCTTCTTTCCCAATCAATTTGTTCTGATTAGCCCTCGAATAGAATGTGAGCCCCGTGTGTTCCTTCCTGACCTAGCTATTTTGTCTACCTCTTGGGTCGGATATGAGTCCAAGTGCGTCTCTCCCGAATGTATTCAAGCTCTATATATTTTGATTGGCTCTCAAGATGGGATGTGAATTTTAGATTTTCCTTCGTATAGCCATAGCGTTAGTCATACTTTGTCCAATAAACTTGTCCCGGTTGAGTCCTTTGTTTATTTTCTTCTTGGGATGACGCTCCAACCACCAAGGAAGATTTTAGGTTGCTTACAACAAGCACATTGTGCCTCAGCGGCGTAACACACTTGTTAGGGGTCCTTTATTGACATCACTTTTAAATTTCATATATGTTGATGTTTGATTAAGTGCTACATGACTATTTACAGCTTCTCATAGCCTAGGACACCAATCTAAACCATCTGATATGCACCTCAAGCATGAAACTAGAATCACATTGATTTAGCCCTACCTGAGAGAATTCATCGTGGGGTGATGTTAATTCCAACATGGGACATGTTTAATTTCAATCTGGTGTTTATAGGTCATACCCTACTTATTCAAAGCCTCTGATGGCCAAGTGGAGTTATCAAACTCTTCCAAGCTCATTTTGGAAAAAGTCAGATTTTGAATCTATCTACCCACTCGGGGGTCTGAGACGTTTATTGGCACCAAAATCCCACAATTAAGGCCTTCATAATGATTATTTTGATTTATGGGATCGTACTTTAGTGACACAAAATTTTAGACCCTCGGGCCCATATCCGGACTCGGGCGGCAATTTTTGCCTGATGCACCTTGGGGTCCATCCAAATGTGAGGAACTCTATTTTCAGTCTTTAATATTTTTTGGTGGTTCAGCATATGAGCCCTCCATCTAAGCCTTGATGAAGAAAGGAAGAATAAATAAATAAATAAATTATGGGGTGGCACATACGAGCCACCAATGGGCGTATAAACACCCAAAATGAGCACCTACAGTAATGCGGGCGCCCATGCACCTAAATATGGGTGTATATGCACCCAAGCCCTTCCATGGCGTGAGTAACAGAGAAGGGGGTGCTTAAGTGTACCCAATTGGTGCATGGGTGCCAAAATTTTGCATGAATCACTTCAAGCAGAGAGGGAGGGGCTTATGCACACTATCATTAGCACTTAAGAGCGCCAAACTAATGTGTGAAGCCAAGATATTGGTGCATATGAGCCCGCTCTTTGGCGCATATGCACTCAACCCAATTTTTTCCACCAAATTTTTTGTCATCTTATTTGAGCACAGATGAAGGGGAACAATAGGGGAAACTCTTCCATGGCCCCTAATCAACTTGTAGAAGGGATCAAAAAGCTTTAGAAAGGGGCTTAACCATTTCCTTGCAAAAAAAAAATTCAAATATGCAACATGTAGCGAGTAGAAGATCAGTAGGAAACAGTGAAAGCCAGGCTTATGTCTTGGTAGAAGACATATACAAGGAGGGGCTCATTAGAGGAAGATCTCTCCACTATTTTTCAAACTGAGAGAGAGAGAGCTTTGGAGATAAGGAGCTGGGGAGAGAATTTTCTTGAGAAAGAACAACTGAGGAAGAATAACTTCTTCTTTATCTTCATTTTTTTCTTGTTTTCTTCTGATTTCTTTCCTTTTTGCATGGAGAGTGCATTTTTCTCTCCTTTTTTCTTCCCATATTTTCTAAAAAAGAGTGGGAGGTTTCAGAGAGCTTGGAAAAGAGGAGAGAGTTTTGAAGAGAAGATCAAGTGAAGAAGAACACCTTCTTATTTTCTTCTTCCCTCCATTTTTCTTTCACAAAAAATCTAGATTTTTCATCATTTTTTTTCCTTTTCCACCACCAATCTTTGGGAGAGGGTGAGAGAGCTTAGAGAAGATATCAAGAGCAAGGAAAGTGATGTCTTCTTTCAAAAGGAGAGCTTCTACTTGATTTTGGAGAAGGGAAGAAAAAGTCACCTCCTACATAGGGAGAGCTTCCTATCAAATTTGGGAGGAGGAGGAGAGGATCTACTCTCCTACTTGAGGAGAGATTCATCTTTGCAACTGGGGACATCATCAAACATCACATAGGTGATAGACTATTTCTCTGATGTTTTCCTTTCATTAGCTATCCTTAGGATCGTGTTAGAGAATGATTAGGGCTAGGTTGTTGTTTTTATAGAAAAAATTGCTAGGATAGGCAGTTGTCGTGGGCAAATCCCATAAGAATCTAAGTGATATCCTTGGAAAAGCCTTAATTCCAATCCTAAAGGGTCAAAATTTTTATTTCCCTTGTTTTGGCGGTTTCAACCATGGAGGGGTTGGAGCTTAGGATTTTTAGGACGAAAAAAGCTTTGTAGCTAGTTCATCCTACAAGTTGTCGGGAAATTTTCCATCAAGAAATCGGAGGGTGAAATTCCCCACATGCTTCCCTAAGTCTAGTGGTGGCTATGTCGCACATCCATGCGATATAAGCTAGGCGCCTATGCGAGAGTGCTAAAATGTTAGCATTTGGATTATATTGCATGCCTTGTCATGATGAATGTTTTGCATTATACATTTTGCATGTGTCATATTGGTTTGACTAGCTTCCCAATCCCAGTTGATCGACCACTTTGGTTCGACCGACCACCCCATCTCGGTCAACCAATCACTTGGGTTGACCGTCCGCCCCGTCCCATCGACATACCACTTAGTCTTGACTGGTCACAACGACCCAGTCAACTCAACACTTCGGTTTGATCGACTGCCCCGACCCAGTCGACCGACCACTTGGGTCTGACCGGCCATCCTGGCCCTGTCGACCAACCACTTTGGTCCGACCAACCTCTACATCCCTGTCAACCCATCACTTGGATCCAATCAGTCACTCCCGACCCAACCAACCAATTGGTTATGATGTCTCGGTTGGCCACCCTGATCAACCAAATGGGTTAAACGACCAACATTGTTTGCATGATGTATGTTTAGCATATGCATTCAATTCATTTAATTGACCTACATGACATAGTTTTCATTCACACATGTGTGAAAAAAATACTTATTGATGTGCATTTTGATGAACTCATTTGTATGATACTTTGTCTTCGGTGTGTGCTTTATTAGGCGTCTCTTCAAGCACCAGAACTCAAAGCATCTCCCCACATACGTATCACTTATGTTTAGGGCATGATACTTGTATTCCTTTGGTGATTGGCGACTAGCTAAGCTAGTCCATGGTGTGTGAATTTTTCTAGAGGAGGACACATTTTCATGATGTGGCACCATTTGGTTTCCCCAAGCTTTGCATGTTGTTTACTCAATTCAAAGTCATTCCTTAGAGCCTCTGAATCGGTTGAGTGTGCAACATGTATGCATTTGAGTTATGTCATTTACATGTTGCTTGATGATCTTCCATCGTGTTTGCTCATACCCTAGTTGAGTAATCACAGTATTGAACCTTGTGTGATTCCTGTTTGCATTTGCATTTATCTGCATGCTTTGGAAGCAAGTCATACTTGTTAGGTGAGTGCCCTGTGTCGATCTTAATGCATTAAAGAGCATTATTAATTGGGTAGATCCCAGGGAGTAGTGTGAGTTAGAGCATCAGAATTGACACAAGTATGACTACACTAAGGATTTAAGGGAACTTAAGTCACATTGTGTGTTATGAGCCTGCAATTAATGGGCCTATTTTAAAATAAGATTTTTTTTATTTATGATATCCATCATAATTTAAAAAAAACTATCCATATAGCAAGCTAGGTTATGTGTAAGGCCAACTCTTTTTTTTTTTAAGAAAATCCATCTTGGTTGACATTTGTTAGATCCCTTGGATATTTAGGATGGAGCCAGTGTGGCGATCCCGTTAAAGTCATACATACCTAGAAACTTTACATTGAGTACTTAGATGATGGTTAGGACACCTGTCGTTCGATGGTGTGCTAGGATAGGATTAGGGTGATAGGTCATTTTTTTAATGTCTGATTATTATTCTTTGTTGATTTGGTTGCTCTAGTCAGACATCACTTTTCTTATGCTTTTATGTGTTTACTGAGTGCGAACATGAGTAATAGTATATTAGGGGTGGTTTTCCTTGCAGAGGGCCATGCCTAAATACACACACAAGTTTATTAAGAGATGAAGAATATCATGATTTAGATGTCAACTCTTTCTTGCAGGTATTGATAAGCGCCTGCCTCAAGCTTAGCCCATATGCGTTGAATGATATAACTCGTGCAAAATTTTTTACAGGTCGAGTCATTTTTTGTTTTATCATATATTTGACAGAGTTCTAGGATCGAGTCTGTATTGGAAATAGGGCACGGGCATGAGTTCTGAGGTGAATGACGCGTCAAATCGTATGACGGGTACCAAGAGCAATTTCTCGTGTCTTGCAGCTTATTTCAAATTTAAATTTTTGTAAAAAAATTATGATCAAACATATATATATATATGAAGTCCAACTGCATTTACTGCTTTCCTAAAAGATGTTCCAACCTAGTTGCACTGACCTTTTCTTTTATTTTGCTTGGTTTTCTTTGATTTTTGTTTTGTGACTGCTTTAGTTTCGTGTTNAGGGCATCATCAAACATCACATAGGTGATAAACTATTTCTCTTACGTTTTCCTTTCATTAGCTATCCTTAGGATCGTGTTAGAGAAGGATTAGAGCTAGGTTGTTGTTTTTATAGAGAAAATTGCTAGGATAGGCAGCTGTCGTGGGCAAATCCCCTAAGAATCTAAGTGGTATCCTTAGAAAAGCCTTAATCCCAATCCTAAAGGATCAAAATTTTTATTTCCCTTGTTTTGGCGGTTTCAACCATGGAGGGGTTGGAGCTTAGGATTTTTAGGACGAAAAAACCTTTGTAGCTAGTTCATCCTACAAGTTGTCGGGAAAATTTCCATCAAGAAATCGGAGGGTGAAATTCCCCACATGCTTCCCCAAGTCTAATGGTGGCTATGCCGCGCATCCATGCGATATAAGATAGACGCCTATGCGAGAGTGCTAAATTGTTAGCATTTGGATTATATTGCATGCCTTGTCATGATGAATGTTTTGCATTATACATTTGGCATGTGTCCTATTGGTTTGACTAGCTTCCCAATCCCAGTTGATCGACCACTTTGGTTCGACCGACCACCCCATCTCGGTCAACCAATCACTTGGGTTGACCAGCCGCCCCGTCCCAGTCGACAGACCACTTAGGCTTGACTGGTCATAACGACCCAGTCAACTCATCACTTCGATTTGATCGATTGCCCCGACCCAGTCGACCGACCACTTCGGTCTGACCGGCCATCCTGGTCCTGTCGACCAACCACTTTGGTCCGACCGGCTTCTACATCCCGGTCAACCCATCACTTGGATCCAATCAGTCACTCCTGACCCAACCAACCAATTGGCTATGATGTCTCGGTTGGCCACCCCGATCAACCAAATGGGTTAAACGACCAACATCGTTTGCATGATGTATGTTTGGCCTATGCATTCAATTCATTTAATTGACCTACATGACATAGTTTTCATTCACACATGTGTGAAAAAAATACTTATTGATGTGCATTTTGATGAACTCATTTGTATGATACTTTGTCTTCGGTGTGTGCTTTATTAGGCGTCTCTTCAAGCACCAGAACTCAAAGCATCTCCCCACATACGTATCACTTATGTTTAGGGCATGATACTTGTATTCCTTTGGTGATTGGCGACTAGCTAAGCTAGTCCATGGTGTGTGAATTTTTCTAGAGGAGGACACATTTTCATGTTGTGGCACCATTTGGTTTCCCCAAGCTTTGCATGTTGTTTACTCAATTCAAAGTCATGCCTTAGAGCCTCTGAACCGGTTGAGTGTGCAACATGTATGCATTTGAGTTATGTCATTTACATGTTGCTTGATGATCTTCCATCGTGTTTGCTCATACCCTAGTTGAGTAATCACAGTATTGAACCTTGTGTGTTTCCTATTTGCATTTGCATTTATCTGCATGCTTTGGAAGCAGGTCATACTTGTTAGGTGAGTGCCCTGTGTCGGTCTTAATGCATTAAGGAGCATTATTAATCTGGTAGATCCTGTGGAGTAGTGTGAGTTAGAGCATCAGAATTGACACAAGTATGACCACACTAAGGATTTAAGGGAACTTAAGTCAGATTGTGTGTTATGAGCCTGCAATTAATGGGCCTATTTTAAAATAAGAATTTTTTTTATTTATGATATCCATCATAATTTAAAAAAAACTATCCATATAGCAAGCTAGGTTATGTGTAAGGCCAACTCTTTTTTTTTAAAAAGAAAATCCATCTTGGTTGACATTTGTTAGATCCCTTGGATATTTAGGATGGAGCCAGTATGGCGATCCCGTTAAAGTCATACATACCTAGAAACTTTACATTGAGTACTTAGATGATGGTTAGGACACCTTTCATTCGATGGTGTGCTAGGATAGGATTAGGGTGATAAGTCATTTTTTTAATGTCTGATTATTATTCTTTGTTGATTTGGTTGCTCTAGTCAGACATCACTTTTCTTATGCTTTTGTGTGTTTATTGAGTGTGAACATGAGTAATAGTATATTAGGGGTGGTTCTCCTTGTAGAGGGTCATGCCTAAATACACACACATAATTTTATTAAGAGATGAACAATATCATGATTTAGATGCTAACTCTTTCTTGCATGTATTGCTAAGCTCCTGCCTCCAGCTTAGCCCATATGTGTTGAATGATATATCTCGGGCAAAATTTTTTACAAATCGAGTCATTTTTTATTTTATCATATATTTGATAGAGTTATAGGATCGAGTTTGTATTGGAAATAGGGCACGAGCATGAGTTCTGAGGTGAATGACGCGTCAAATTGTATGACGGGGACCAGGAGCAATTTCTCGTGTCTTGTAGCTTATTTTAAATTTAAATTTTTGTAAAAAAATTATGATCAAACATATATATATGAAGTCCAACTGCATTTACTGCTTTCCTAAATGATGTTCCTACCTAGCTGCACTGACCTTTTCTTTTATTTTGCTTGGTTTTCTTTGATTTTTGTTTTGTGACTGCTTTAGTTTCGTGTTTGTTGTTTGTTTGGGATTGAACATGAAAAATAATCTATGCTCTTTAAGGACCCCAATATTATAATTTTTTTGTCAAATCCTAATAATAAAAGATTAAGATTAAGCAAATTTTAGGATTAAAATATTTTAAGAGTATAAAATTTGCACTTACTTTTCAGTATGGCCTTCGGGCTTGTTTTAAAATAGTTTGCATGCATGACTATACATCCCATCATACTTAATCGGGCCTCCAGGCTTAGAATTGTAGTACATAACTGCATCAAATTTGCATGTCCTGAGGAGAATGCCTTATGTTTCTTCAATCTTGCTGACCCAACATAGATTTGTACTTAAGTGGTTGTCTAGTGTGGTTAAGGTGTTAGAGGCATCATCAACCCAAATGTGGTATAAGTCTTTTGTGGGGAGTATTTTCAGCTTTGTGGATGAATCTCGTCTTTTCCCTTCTTTCTTGAGGCATCTTCATCATTTACTTGGCGAGAATAAATCCAACCTCTTTGAGCTCTACTGACATAGGTTATAGGACTTAAGAGCTTTTTTCTTTTGACCTTAGGACTACCATAGTCTCCTTGGATGACGTAATTCATAGATTAATGAAAGGGAGTCTATGCTGTGTTGGGTCCCTACCATCACGACCAGGTAGACTCGTGGTCTTAGTGTCTTAGGATAACAAATTTGTGGTATCATGACCCCAATATTTGTACCTGCTTAAGGATTACTCTACCCGTTCTGTTATTGACCTATTTTGAGCCATGTTGTCCTTTTGTGACTTCATCAGTATTGTCTTGACGACTCGATTACTGATGAGCTACATCCCATTTGGGAGATGATGATTCGCCCTCAGCCCTTATGGCTCAGTGAGCTCTGAGGAGATATCATCATTGAGACAATTTGGTTATTTCATAAGTTTTACATGTCGATGAGCCGCTACCCATTTAGGATGTGAGAGATTCATTCTTGCCCATATGACTTAGCGAGAGCTTTGAAATCATTGGGGCATTCTCATACAAAATAACCCACATTTGGTAAACTATTTTGTACCAAGTTTTGATAAGATAAGTGAAACATTTGTTATCGGTGTATTCTTGGGTACCCTCAAGATGTAATTAATGAAAGAGATAATTTCCTTTTGGAGTGCTCTTGACCCTAGAACAAAGTTGTTTTTTTTATTCTCTAGTTATTAGTAGCTTATGTAGGGGTTTTCTTCGTGGATACCGTGTTTTAAGATATTTCGATCAGATCTTATTTGGGCATATACTCTCGACATATCACACGAGGATTACCTATACATAAGCCTTTCATGTTTCTTTTTAAATTGTTTGTTTATTTGGTGTAATATATCCTTCCTTTTGATTCCTTGCACATTCGAATCACATGTATGATCATAGAGAGAGATTTATTCGAATAAGAGAATAATACAGCGATATATAAATAGACAAAATGACGACTCAATGTTTTTAAAAAGAACTAAAAACATAGAAATATACCTTTTCATGCATAGGTAAGACGACATATATGTAAAAATTGAAGTTTAGGTGTTAGATAGGTAGATATATAATAATTTGTTGTATGTATAAATATACATCATTAAAAACATAAAATGGAATCAAAATCTCATTTTTCCTAAAAATTGAAAAACTTCAATTGCAAAAAAACTAACAGTTGAAATTAAATAAAAATATAGAATAAGATTGGAATTGACATTACCTTTGATTTGAATCTATGAACTTGTATAATGGTAAAACTTAGCAAAAATGTGTTCAAAATCGTTGATGCAGATCATAGATTTAACATGTGAGAGAAAGAAGAGAAATGAGGAATAGCAACATCGGGTCGATATTATAGGGCTTTTTCGACAGCTTCCCAGCCAAAAATTGGCATTAGATATTAATAGCTTAATAATCGACACTTTTGTACGTTGGTTATTGATCCCATTTTTCTTTATAGATTGATGTAAAATGTGATGTATGCAATTAATTTCCTTAATAGATATTCTTAATTTGCAATAAAGCAAAAACTTGGTCCAAAATAATATCTAGGTAAATATTTCACAATGAAGCAAATAAGAATGCAATTATAATATTTCAATAGGGGATACTACACAAATATATTTATCTTTATCAAGTAATATATAACTTATTGATTATGTCCCGAATATCAATCCCACAGGGAGGACTAATTTTAGATAACAAAATTTTACTTAGCAATATTTTACTTAAACTTAAGATGTTAAAATATGAATGAAAGTTTGATTTTTTTTTAATTTTTGATAATTGAAAATAAAGTAACTAATTAATTTAACTAGAATACTTGCAAGATGAAGACAATATAAAAAATATATATTTTTCCTTATCATGAATCAGGGATAAATTTAGAAATTCTGTTGTGGAAGTATGTTAAATGTGTTGTGCTAAATAGAGGCAAAAATATTCCTTACCCTTACTAGAGATGTTATAAAGAACATTGACTAATCTAAAGTTTAAAGGTAGGGAAGATACTAGCTCTCACTCTAGAGTTCCCTCTTCTCCCTCACCTGGGGGCTAACATGCGTATAAAAACCTAAAATTATAAATCAAATTGGGGGCTTTAGTCTGTCACTCTAAAGTCATCTAATTCTACATCTTTTAAAATATATTTTCCTATTTATTTGCACTAAACCCCATGAATTATATTCTCATTCATGAAATCAATATGTGATTCCAACCATTTGTTGACTGAGACAATGTCCTCTTGAATCTTACATGTTCTCATAAGAGGCATCTTCATTGGCCAAATCAAGAAGTAAATGAAGTACAAGATTTCAAATCATCACAGCAACATTGAAGTTTAACACTTCACACAACTCCCTTTAATTACTTAACCACTTATCATTTTAAAGAAAAAGATAAAGAAAACTACTCAAAATTCATGGAGAACACACAACCATACATGAGTTTAAAAGTAGAAATCATGCACACAAATAAGAAATCTAAATTAAAACCAAGTGTAGTATACAAAGATAAACACATATCATAAATTCTCTCCACTAAATAACTTGAAGTTCCTTTAAATTCTCTTTCTCCTCTCACAATACAAAATAACACTCAAATAAAGTAAAGGTGGCCGACAGCGGCAGCGGCAATGGGCTGTAAAGTTTGATGGATGGTTGGCCTCCTCTCTTAGAAAATATAAGTCTTTTCTTATAAAAATCCAAGGGGTATCTTGGTGTCTCTTCAAAAAGGTGTCTCCATTCAATGAAGCTTCTAGAAGTTGCCTCCTCATAAGCTAATTGAATGAATTTTTGTGTCGACGGGCTACTTCTCATAATTTTATCAAGGGTTTCTTCAAATACCTCTTCAAAATTCCGTTCAAATTAAATAATTCATCATGTAACTACTTCTGGCGCTTAAGCGCGGGGTACTTGGCGCTTAGACACGGAGCCTCTAGCGCTTGGGCGCTCTAGTTCATTTTTGCGCATTTCTTCATTTTTGCTCCAATTTTGACCCTTTTTCACTCATTTTAGCATCTTTCATTCTTTTGATTGTACCTGAAAGAAAAACTCACAAATACCTTTCATTAAAGCGCAATACTCAAAAATAGGTATAAAAATGTGTATAAAAACACTATATATTTTAGGTGTATCGAAATCTCTCAAACTTAAGATATTATTTGTCCTCAAGTGTCCTTTCAATCTTTTAAAACCAACATAAGTAGATAATATATATGAGTTTATTTAGGAGTTACTAAAATTTTGATGTAGAAATATAGTAGTCCAATCTAGAAAAAGTATTAGTAAATGAGACCAACTTAAAGTTTAGAAATTTTTAATATTAAGAAATATGAAAATATGAGTTCCAATCTAATTCAGAAATATTGTAGATTCTCCAAATATAGAGTTTAGGCATTTTATCATCTCTACTTAAAAATTTTTATCAAGCATAATTTTATTCACTGTATTATATTCTTAAGCTTAAGAGTTTCTAAAGTCATATACGTTAAAAAGATGAGATGTGAAACCAATTTCTGATTAAGTACTAATCCTCAAGCTCCTGCTCCCTTTTTCAACTTTTTTCTTTTCTTTTTCTTTTCTTTTCCTTTTTTTATTTTATTTTCTTTTCTTTTTCTTTTTCTTTCTTTTCTTTTTCTTTTTCAGGCAAGGATTACTATATCTGGATAGGCCTTTAATGGTTTTGAATTCCACTCTTCCTTTCCTAAAGCAAAGTATTGGTATTTTTATTTCACTAAAAAACATAATAATAGTTTTAAAAATTAATTTCAATAAAAGAAATTTAAGTTTAGAAAATAAAGGGTCTAAATTTCTAAATATTTCAAAAATACATTTTCTCCTATTAAAGATAGTTACACAATACTTAGTATTTTCCACACTAAAAAACTTTAGCTTTAAGTAGTTTTCATTACTGTGAATTTTAAGTAAATTCTTCTACTCATTTCTAAAATCAAAATTTTATTTCCCTAATATAACATCATATCCATAATTATTTTTCAAATCAAAATCAAATTTATTTGAAATACATTTGAGAACAAATAAACTTTCAAGTTTCTTTAAAATTTTTCATCCCCTCAAACTTAAATTTTTAATATAAATAAAACATTTTAGCATCATATATAAATAAGCAGGAATGAAAACTAACTATAACATGCTTGTAGGAATTTTTATATCATAAATATGTAGGTATAAATATTAAAAACAGGAGTAAAAATTTAATTGATCAAATTTTCTTTTGCTTAAAATATAGAGATTCATCAGACTTCTATATAATGAAGTATAACATAAAAGCAAAAAAAACACACTAACAATCATACATGACTACAACATAAAGAAAAATAACTTGTAGTAAATTGAAAATTTTAAATATGCAGCTTTAAGTAGCAAGTTAGCTAAATTCTAAACCTTCCTAAGATTCCAGAAATAAGTTCAATAAACACTAACTAAATACAACTACACAATTAAAACAATTACTACCACACATAATAACTACTCACTAAACACAAATACATCACAGTGGGTGTACGAAACAAAACATAGCAGTCTCAACAATAACAACTAAAAACAAAACATAAAGTACAGAATACTAGTACCAACAACAGTTCATAACAATATAAAAACTAAAAACATAAAACAGAACTAAAGATCCNTAGTATAAATATTAAAAACAGGAGTAAAAATTTAATTGATCAAATTTTCTTTTACTTAAAATATAGAGATTCATCAGACTTCTATATAATGGAGTATAACATAAAAGCAAAAAAAAACACACTAACAATCATAAATGACTACAACATAAAGAAAAATAATTGGTAGTAAATTGAAAATTTTAAATATGCAGCTTTAAGTAGCAAGTTAACTAAATTCTATACCTTCCTAAGATTCCAGAAATAAGTTCAATAAACACTAACTAAATAAAACTACACAATTAAAACAATTACTACCACACATAATAACTACTCACTAAACACAAATACATCACAGTGGGTGTACGAAACAAAACATAGCAGTCTCAACAATAACAACTAAAAACAAAACATAAAGTACAGAATATTAGTACCAACAACAGTTCATAACAATATAAAAACTAAAAACATAAAACAGAACTAAAGATCCTAACAAATCATCACCCTCTTCTTCATCACTGTCATCACTACGCCAAGCAGTTGTAGGCTCATATGATGGATATTTAGGGTACTGAGGAAATACTACATCCTGATTGCCTCTATTGAGATGCTCCATAGCTATGTTGTATTCTTATTTATTCTTCAAATCACTCTCCCAAGGTGAAATTTCTCAAAACTTCTCTCTTTTCACTAAGAATTTAAGGGTTACATGAAGGTGTGGTGAAATTTCTCTTTATTCTCTTCTATTTATAGGCTCTAAACCTCCCTCATAACTCCTAAGCACGTCCTAGAACAGCTTTAACATGTTCAATCCAACCAATTCATAGTTAGAACGTCTAGAAACCAAATTCGCCAAAGTTTTTTAATTGTCGTGCTTAAGCGTCGGATCCTGACACTTAAGCGCTAGTGCTCAATTTAGCACAGGTCAACTTAACGTCCAAACATTCGTTCTGACATGTATAAGTCATCTTTTAAGGCCTTAGAATAATCACTAATTAAATATATAGTCAAAATACTACCAAAATTTTCTAAATCACACACAATGACATAAAAATAAAAATCAACACATAGATAACTATTGGGTGCCTCACACAAAGCACTTGGTTTAACGTCGTCAGCCCGACGTAACCAATGCTTATTATGGTTAACCCAACATCAGAAAATCATTTAATTTAAGTTAGTTACCTAAAAAGTAGGATTTCAGCCCGTGACTATTCACTTTGAATACTTTGTCAGTTTTAGAATCTTTGATATCCACAGCTTGATAAGGATAAACTTTCATCACAACAAATAAGCCCATCCACCTGAACTTAAGTTTGCCTAGAAATAATCTTAAACTTGCATTATAAAGCAAAACTTATTGCCCTGGCTGAAAATTTTTAGTAAAAAAATCTCCAATTATGCCACATATTCGTCTTTTCTTTATAAATCTTAGCAATTTCATAAGATTCATTCATTATCTCTTCAAGCTCATTTAATTGCAATAACCTCTTCTCACCAGCATTTTTCAAATTATAATTAAATTCCTTAATCACCCAATGTGTTTTATGCTCAATTTCATCAGGTAAGTGACACACTTTCCTAAATAGTAGTTTGTATGGGGACATTCTTATAGGAGTTATGTATGCAGTCTTATAATCCTGCAAAGCATAGTCAAGTTTAGCTGACCAATTCATTTTAGTTAGATTTACATATGTTTCCAATATTCTTTTAATTTCACGATTGGATAATTCAGCTAAACCACTTGTCTGAGGATGATAAGCAGTAGCAATTCTATGATTAATATGATATTTCTTTAATAATTTCTCCATTATTGCATTTCTGAAATGACTAACCCCGTCAGTTATGATTCCCAAATCTATAAAATATATTCGTTCTTAAAAACTTTACAACACTTTGAGCATCACATCAAGGTAAAGCAACAACTTCTACCCATTGGATACATAGTCTACTGCTAATAATATAGATAAATTTCCACAAGATGGTATAAATGGTCCCATGAAATCTAATCCCCAAACATCAAGTATGTCACTTCTAACACATAATTGAGAGGCATCTCATTCCTCCTAGAAATATTGCTTACTCGTTGACATCGATCACAAGTTTTGATATAAGCATTAACATCTTTAAAGATTGTAGACCAATAAAATTAGATTGTAAAATTTTGTATGTTGTTTTATCAAAACCAAAATGTCCCCCAAAATCAAAATTATGATATTTTTGGATAATTTCATAAGTTTCTTCTAAGACATACTTCTTCAAATAATAAGATCATTTCCTTGTTTATATAAAAAAGGGTCATCCAAAAAATAAGTCTTAGCTTCAGATACAAATTTTCTCTTCTGTTAGTATGTCATTCCATATGGTATAATATCACTAACAATGAAGTTCACAATGTCGACATACAAGGGAACACACCACTCGTTAACATTGAACAATTCTTCATCTGGAAAAAGTTCATTAATTTCTTTTTCAAAATAGAGTAGTTTTTCTAATTCAAGCCTGGACAAATGATCAACAATTTAATTCTCAGCTTCCTTTCTATCTACTATTTCAAATTCAAATTCTTGCAAAAGAAGAACATATCTTATCAATCTTAGTTTTACATCCTTTTTTATTAAATACTTAATAACATAATGATTTGTATGAATTATACACTTAGTTTCAATTAAGTTTAATCTAAATTTATCAAAAACATATACTACTGCTAATAACTCTTTCTCAGTTGTGGTATAATTAATTTGAGCTTCATTAAAAGTTCTAATAGCATGGTAGATAACTTTGAAAATCTTATCATGTTTCTGTCTTAAAATAACTCCAATAGCGTAATCACTAGCATCACACATTAATTTATAAGGTTTTTCTCAATCTGGTGAAATAATAATTGGTGCAGTGACTAATTTTTCTTTTAATAATTCAAAAGCTTTTAGGCACTTTTCATCAAAATTAAAAATTACATCTTTCTCAAGTAAATGACATAGAGACTTAATAATATTTGAAAAGTCTTTAATATAACACCTGTAGAATCCAGCATGTCCTAAAAAACTTGTAATTTCCTTCACACTTGTTGGGCGGGGTAAATTAGCGATCATTTGAACTTTTGCAAGGTCTACTTGTTGGCATTAATTTTTTATGTCACGAGTATAGGGTGTCCACCTGCGTGATTCAGGATAGTTTACGGTCTGTCCGTGACGTCTGATAGTTCAGACACCTACCCGAGACCTTTTCGACGCGTGTTGAGGGGCACGTAGTCAGGGTCATGTTGCTAGGCTATGGCTTTCTCTTAGGTGAAGGCCGGTCGGCATTTGGCACGTCAGACGACTCCGACCAAAGCGAAAAATATTATTTATCACGCCGCGTGCGAAGATTGGCCCAATCTCTAGTAAGCCCATTAAGATGAGCCCGGACGACGAAATAAACTGCGCGATCACGTTCAGAACGTTGATTTTACTTAAAAAGGATGTTCAGTTGGCTGTGATTTTGCAAGCGAGCTTAAAATACGTTAATTATTGTTTTTTTTAGCCCAATAGTCGAAAAAAAGACCGAGACAACCACAAATGACGAAACGAATTCCGCGGTCGCATTCGGAATATCGATTTTACCTAGGAGAGACTCTCATTTCGCCACGGGGACGTGTCTGGACGAAAAACACGAGGAGAATAATAATAATAATAATAATAATATTATTATTATTATTATTATAAATATATATATANTAAACCTCCCCCATAACTCCTAGGCACGCCCTAGAACAACTTTAACATGTTCAATCCAACCAATTCATAGTTAGAATGTCTAGAAACCAAATTCGCTTTTTTTTTTACTGTCGCGCTTAAGCGTCGCATCCTGTCACTTAAGCGCTAGTGCTCAATTTAGCACAGGTCAACTTAACGTCCAAACATTCGTTCTGACATGTATAAGTCATCTTTTAAGGTCTTAGAATAATCACTAATTAAATATATAGTCAAAATACTACCAGAATTTTCTAAATCACACACAATGACATAAAAATAAAAATCAACACAGATAACTATTGGGTGCCTCCCACAAAGCGCTTGATTTAACGTCGTTAGTCCGACGTAACCAATGCTTATTATGGTTAACCCAACATCAGAAAATCATTTAATTTAAGTTGGTTACCTAAAAAGTAGGATTTTAGCCCATGGCTATTCACTTTGAATACTTGGTCAGTTTTAGGATCTTTGATATCCACAGCTCCATAATGATAAACTTTCATCGCAACAAATGAGCCCATCCACCTGAACTTAAGTTTGCCTAGAAATAATCTTAAACTTGTATTATAAAGCAAAACTTATTGCCCTGGCTGAAAATTTTTAGTAAAAATTCTCCAATTATGCCACATCTTCGTCTTTTCTTTATAAATCTTAGCAATTTCATAAGATTCATTCATTATCTCTTCAAGTTCATTTAATTGCAATAACCTCTTCTCACCAGCATTTTTCAAATTGTAATTAAATTCCTTAATCACCCAATGTGTTTTATGCTCAATTTCATCAGGTAAGTGACACACTTTCCCAAATAGTAGTCTGTATGGGGACATTCTTATAGGAGTTATGTATGCAGTCCTATAATCCCGCAAAGCATAGTCAAGTTTAGCTGACCAATCCATTTTAGTTAGATTTATAGATTTTTCCAATATTCTTTTAATTTCACGATTGGATAATTCAGCTAAACCACTTGTTTGAGGATGATAAGCAGTAGCAATTCTATGATTAATATGATATTTCTTTAATAATTTCTCCATTATTGCATTTTTGAAATGACTAGCCTCATCAGTTATGATTCACAAATCTATAAAATATATTCATTCTTAAAAACTTTACAACACTTTGAGCATCACATCAAGGTAAAGCAACAACTTCTATCCATTAGATACATAGTCTACTGCTAACAATATAGATAAATTTCCACAAGATGGTATAAGTGGTCCCATGAAATCTAATCCCTAAACATCAAGTATGTCAACTTCTAACACATAATTGAGAGACATCTCATTCCTTCTAGAAATATTGCTTACTCGTTGACATCGATCACAAGTTTTGATATAAGCATTAACATCTTTAAAGATTATAGGCCAACAAAATTTAGATTGTAAAATTTTGTATGTTGTTTTATCAAAACCAAAATTTCCCCCAAAATCAAAATTATGGTATTTTTGGATAATTTCATAAGTTTCTTCTAAAGACACACATCTTCAAATAATAAGATCATTTCCTTGTTTATATAAAAATGGGTCATCCCAAAAATAAGGTCTTAGCTTTAGATACAAATTTTCTCTTCTGTTAGTATGTCATTCCATATGGTATAATATCACTAACAATTAAGTTCACAATGTCGACATACAAGGGAACACACACTCGTTAACATTGAACAATTCTTCATCTGGAAAAAGTTAATTAATTTCTTTTTCAAAATAGAGTAGTTTTTCTAATTCAAGCCTGGACAAATGATCAGCAATTTAATTCTCAGCTTCCTTTCTATCTACTATTTCAAATTCAAATTCTTGCAAAAGAAGAACCTATCTTATTAATCTTAGTTTTGCATCCTTCTTTTTTATTAAATACTTAATAACACAATGATCTGTATGAATCATGCATTTAGTTCCAATTAAGTTTGATCTAAATTTATCAAAAACATATACTACTGCTAATTGATCTAAATTTATCAAAAGTATATACTACTGCTAATAACTCTTTCTCAGTTGTGGTATAATTAATTTGAGCTTCATTAAGAGTTCTAATAGCATGGTAGATAACTTTGAAAATCTTATCATGCTTCTGTCCTTAAATAACTCCAATAGCGTAATCACTAGCATCACACATTAATTTAAAAGGTTTTTCTCAATCTGGTGAAACAATAATTGGTGCAGTGACTAATTTTTCTTTTAATAATTCAAAAGCTTTTAGGCACTCTTCATCAAAATTAAAAATTACATCTTTCTTAAGTAAATGACATAGAGGCTTAATAATATTTGAAAAGTCTTTAATATAACACCTGTAGAATCCAACATGTCCTAAAAAACTTGTAATTTCTTTCACACTTGTTGGGCGGGGTAAATTAGCGATCATTTGAATTTTTGCAAGGTCTACTTTCATATCATTTTTTGAAATTTGTTATCCCAAAACTTTTCCTCCTGCTATCATAAATTGACATTTTTTCAATTAAGTACTAAATTTATTTCTTCAAAGCGTTTAAGAACTTTTGATAGATGTCTTAAACATGATTCAAATGAAGTTCCAAACACTAAAAAATCATCCATAAAAACTTTAATCCCTTTTTCAATTAAATCACAAAAAATATCCATCTTGCATCTTTGAAATATAGCAGGTGCATTACATAAATCAAAGGACATTCTTCTAAAAGCAAATGTACCATAAGGACTAGTAAAAGTTATTTTCTCTTAATCCGCATAAGCTATTTGTATTTGGTGATAACCAATATATCCATCCAGAAAACAAAAGTATTTATGTCTAACTAATCTATCTAGCGTTTGACTAGAAAGGGTAGTGAAAAATGATCTTTCATAGTAGCGAGGTTTAATTTGCTATAATCAATGCATATTCGCCATTATGTGCTTGTCTTGTTGGTATTAACTCATTATGTTTACTTAAAGTCATAGTCACTCCTCCTTTTTTAGGAACACAGTGAATTAGACTAACTCATGCACTATCTGAAATAGGGTAGATAATTCCAATATCTAACCACTTTATAATTTCTTTCTTAACAACTTCTTTCATAATAAGATTCAATCTCCTTTGAGGATCAGGCCTTGGTTTGCAGTTCTCTTCCATATGAATACTATGCATACAAATTGAAGGATTGATTCCTTTTATATTAGTAATTGTCCATCCAAAGGCTTTCTTATAACTCTTTAAAGTTCTCATCAAACTTTCTTCTTCTTCTATAGTTAACTTTGAGGAAATTATGACAATTCATGTTGAGGAATCACCTAAAAAGCATACTTCAAATGTTTAGGAAGTAATTTCAACTCAAGCTCAGGAGGTTTTTCAATTGATAGACAAAAAGATGTATCTTTTTCTGCTGTGTCCAAAACTTCAAAACTTTATCGAACATAGTTTGAATCTTCCTTATATAAATCTTCATATTGATGTAATTCCAATTCTTGCTCGTATTCTAACTCTTTCATCCCAGATTTCTCTTCATAAGTTGTTTTGAAATGACATTCTCTTAAATATCTTATAACATATAGTCTATAACATTCATCATCTTTACCTTTTGCAGGGCATTTCATTGATTTAGAAATATTAAACGTGACTGTTTGATCATTGACGCGCATAATTAATTCTCCTTTCTGCACATCTATCATTGCTCTTCCTGTGGCTAGGAAAGGTCTCCCCAAAATGATAGGTCACTTTATCTTCCTCCATATCTAGCACAATGAAATAAACTGGAAAGTTAAACTGATCCACTTTCAATAGGACATCTTCTATAACTCCTTATCTTCCTCCATGTCTAGCACAATAAATCAACATGAAAGATAAATTGATTTACTTTCACTAGAACATCTTCTATAACTCCTTTAAGATAGGTTATTGAATGCTCTGCTAACTACAGAGTTACAGTAGTAGGGGTTATTACTCCTAATCCCAATCTTTTAAATATTGATAATGTCATAAGGTTGATACTTGCTCCTAAATCACATAAATCTTTCTCATAAAATTTGTCTCCTATTGTACATGGAATTATAAAGCTACAGGGATCTTTATGCTTTTCAGGAAGCTTTTTCTGAATTATAGCACTGCACTCCTCACTAAGTGCAACAGTTTCATTATCTTCAAACTTCCCTTTTTCTGTTGATAATATCCTTCATAAACTTTACATAGCTTGACATTTGTTCTAAGGCTTTAGCAAATCTTGTTAATAATATCCTTTATAAACTTCACATAGCTTGACAGTTATTCTAGAGCTTCAGTAAATGGAATATTAATTGTAAGCTTCTTAAAAATTTCCAAAAATTTTGAAAATTGCTTATCCAACCTTTGTTGTCGAAGCCTTTCAGGAAATGGAGCTGGTGTTTTTTCCAAATCAACTTTAAGTGAAGAAATAAGTCTCTCTAAACCTTTCATAGCATTATCTTTTGGTTAATCTCTTCTCTCTCTACTTCAGTCTCTTTTTGAACTCTACCTTCCAATCCTCTTCCACTTCTGAGTTAAATGACTTTTACTTGATCTTTATTATGGTCTTTCAGATTTATTTCTGTATTACTAGGAAGTGTTCTTGAGATCTGTTACTTAATGAATTTGTTATTTGTCCCAATTGATTCTCAATATTTTTAATTGTAGCTCCTTGACTTTATAACTGATTTCCCATTTGTAACATCACTTCTTCTCCTTAAACTGTAGATTACTGTTATAATTATTATTCCCTTGATTGTTCCAATTTCTCAATGGGTTTACTTGATTGTTCCCCCATTGTTGATTATTACCACCCGAAGCATTGTTTAAGTTAAAGTTGGGATTGTTCTTCCAACTTGGGTTATAATAATTTGAATATGAGTTATTCTGCTTATTATTTATGACATTCAAAGTTTCTAATGATACTTGAGAATCTACCATTTGGCCTAATGAATTCTCTTCAATAATATGAATTTGTTAAGAAAAATTCATTCCAAATTGGTCTAACTTCCTTGAAATTGCTGCAACTTGATTTGCTAACATGACAAAAGCATCAATTTCATAAATATTGATTACTTTCTTGAGATTTACCCTTTTAGAAGGCCATTGAAAATTATTTGTAGCCATCTCTTCTATTAAAGCGTAAGCGTCTGTTGACCTCACTTTTGGTTGAGGTCTAGAAATTTCTTTAGTAGCCTAGGTCTAGCTATAGGACTTTCNGTTCACCTCGCCGGGGTTCTCCTCCGCCGCTGAGTTTTTCCGTTTGTAGCCGACTGCCGTCCTTTTTTTGAAATTTATTTTGTTCCGGCCGGTCTCCTCTTTGGTTCCTCCTCCTCGCTAGCCTACTGCCTCGTCGGCGTCGATTTTGTGACAAACCAGTCCCACTACGGCACATAGCTCCAGATTTCACGCATTCCTCCTTGCCTTTCTCATTTCGGTCGCGTGCCACCGGCGTTCCACCACCGCCACCTCATCGTCTCATTTTTCCGGCGACCAAACACCTCGCCGGAGCATCTTGACGTTGCTGGACAGCGGAGCTCGTCACCATTCGGAGGGGTGCAGGAGTCTTGGACCGCGTGCAAAAGGGTTCTCGTACTTCATTGGGCTTCGTGCAAACCGCGCGACGGTATAACTCATATTCCCATCCGCACTTTATTTCCTAGCTAGCCTTAGGTTGTAGTGGCGTTAGGCGTGCGGGTTTGATCGCCCGCACGGGGTGCGTGCGTCGGCAAGTGCCGGCGTAACGGCGCATCTGTGTGATGGATCACTTGTTTTCCTAGAGGCAGCCTTTAGGATAGGATTTTTCTTACGCAACCAAATTCCCTACGATAGCCGAGTGAATCTTGTTTGATTGTCAATCTTAGCATAAATATCCTAAGGGTTGGAGCCTCTTTTGCTTTGTTTTCTTCGGTCTTGTTGTAAAAATCGAAGAATAGGCCTTTGCGAAATGAGAAAATGTGAGTCGTTAGCTCATTTTGTAAAGTGCAAAGGTGTCGTGAAATCTGGAAAAACGTCGTCGCTAGTTCATTTCACGACAAGGAGGATAAATTCCCCCTTGAAGATCCAGGGAGAAGTTCCCCACCGGCCTCGTCGTAGCAAAGGTGGCAATCGTCATTTTTCTATATGTTGACCCTAGCTTTCCCGGTGAGGTCGTTAGCACGGGGATGGCTCTGCATTACATTTGAACGTTTGCATGTTGCATTTTGCATTTTGCATCACACGAGCATTTCACTTCGCTCCGACTGGTTGCCCCGACCCGGCGAGCGTTTCACTTCCCCTCGACCGGCCGCCCCGGCCCGGCGAGCGTTTCACTTCACCTCGACCGGCCGTCCCGGCCCGACGAGCATTTCACTTCACCTCGACCGGCTGCCACGACTCGACGAGCATTTCACTTCACTTTGGTTGGCTCTCCCAAGCCAGTTGGTATGATACTTCAGCTCGACCGGATGCCTTGATCTGGTTGACCAACTATTTGCACCATCATATTATCTTGCACGCGTATTTACTTTTTTTTTACATATTGTAGTGCATATGTAGGGTCACATCACTGCATCCTGCTCTACATTTGTTTGTCTGCATGATTTTGATCATATACTTAGGCTGCACCTCTGCCGCCATGACACGCCTACCGTTTACAGGTCACTATCATTTCGGCACACCTCTTAGGTTCATTGCCACCACAACATGCTATCCTCACCGGGCTGTCGCCACCATGGCATGCGCACCTCGTTGGGTCACTGCCACCTCGGCATACCCCTTTGGGTCGCTGTCGCTTCGGTGTAGCTTTTGGTCCGCTGCCACTACGGTATGTTCACCTCTATTTGAGTCCCTGCCCCATGGTACACTCATTCCTTATATAATTTGATTGTTCATTTGCATTTGCACGTTCATATGGATAGTGAGTCAGATCCGTCAGGAGAACAACTCCCGTGTTGGTCGCGATGCCTTAACTCGCATTGCTCATCGGGTCGATCCCGATGAGCAATGCGAGTTAAGTCATCGGGATTGACATGAGTATGACTGTGCTAAGAATCCAATGGATCTAAATGGTGCCACCTCCTTTCATACTCATGTTAATCCCGATGACTTAACGAGCATTGCTCATCGGGTCGATCCCGATGAGCAATGCGAGTTAAGTCATCGGAATTGACATGAGTATGACTGTGCTAAGAATCCAATGGATCTAAATGGTGCCACCTCCTTTCATGACACCCTCTGGATCTATTGGATCCTTAGGATGGGGCCGGACGGACGACCCCATCAAATTCATATCATACCGATACTCACCCCGCACTCAGATCTTAGGTTGACGCACTTTTCGTTAGATGGTGTGCTAGGCTAGGGCTTAGGGTGCTAGGTAGTATTTTTCGACACCCCTGACTATTGTTGTGTGATGCGTTATTTTGTGCTAGCCATGTGTCACTTTCCTGTTTTTCGGTGTGCTTGCATGCTTTCTTGTATGTGATAGTATGTTAAGGCGATTTTCTGCAGGTGTCGTGCCTACTTATACACACTCACACAGGGCTATTATGGGGGAGCATGTAATGATTTCTAATCATTTGCTTGCAGGTGCCTCTTTAGCTCCCCCAATTATAAGGCACGACTTGTTATTTTGCGATGCATGGCGTGGCCGCTAACATTTATTTTCTGCAGGTCGAGTCTTTATTTTGCAAATGTATTTGATAGAGTCCTAGGAGAGTCTGTATCGGAAATAAGGTATGGGCACGAGTTTCAAGGCGGATGACGAGTCGAACCATGTGACGAGGGCCAGGAGTAGCAGCTCGTGTCCCTTACCTTAAGTTCGAATTTTACATTATTGTATAGACTTAAGACTGGGCATGTATATGCGGAGTTCGACCGCTTTTACTGCTTTCACTGGATTATGTTGTCGGTCAAGCGGCATTTGGCCTGTTTCTATATTCTCTTGGAGTGCTTTCTTTCTCTTTCTCCTCTCGTATGCCTTTGCATGTTGGAGCATTTTATATTGTTTCTTTCTGCGTAATTCCTAATTTTTCTACTTAAAAAAAATCCTAAATAAAACATTCAAGATAATCAAAATTTAGGATTAAAATATTCAAGATTTAAAAAAATTGCAACATTTACTTTCCTGCATATATTATTAGGGCCTCCACAATACTTAAGGACCGCTCTAGATTACTGCATTCATATTTGCATGTCCCGAGGAGGAGCCCCCGTGCTTCTCCAATCTGACTAGCCCAGCATATCCTTTATAGGTGGTTGTCTAGCGCGCTTAGGATGTTAGAAGGCTACCCGACCCAGACGGGGTATAAGTCCTTTTGTTGGGGGTGTTTCCAGCTTTGTAGTTGAACCCCCACTTTCTTTTCTTTCTTGAGGCATCCTCGCCACTTCGGCAGGCATAAGTCCCACCTCTTGGAGTTCCAGCTGATAGTCATAGGATAGAGTTTCGTTCTTTTGACCTTAGGGCTACCGGAGTTCCCGTGGATGACGCAATTCACGGATTGCTGATCGGGGATCCTAGGGCGTGTTGGGTCGACTACCTTTACGACCAGGTAGACTTTGGGTCATAGTAGCTTGGAATGACGGGTCCGTGGTACCACGACCCAGTTACCTTTACCTCTTAGGACCATCCTTGCCTATATTTTGACCACCTCCGTTGAGCCTTGTCTCTTCTTTTGCCTTCGTTGGAATCATCCCGGCGGCCCGATGACCGATGAGCTGTCGCCCATTTGGGATACGACGATTTGTCCTCTGCCCTTACGGTTCAGATGTGCTTTTGACGTATCTGGACTTCCAGTTGGGATGACACGGTTATTTTGTAGGTTCTGTATGCTGATGAGTACGCAATCCACATGGGAACCACGAGAGACTCACTTCTCGCCCCGTGATTTAGCGAGAGCTTTGAAGCATCAGGACATTCCCCCTGCGGGATAACCTCCCTTGACGACCCCATGTTAGTTGTCATTTTTCAGGTAAGCAAAACTCCTTTTATTGAGAGTATTCTTAGGTATCCCCCAAGATGTAATTAACCAAGTGGGATACATCCCCTTGGAAGTGCTCTTGACCCCATAACAGACACTTATACCTAAACCTCTGGTTATGGGTAGTCTACGTAGGTATTCTTTCGCGGATATCGGTTTAAGGTGCTTTCGCCCGATCTTGTTTGGGCGGACACTCTTAACCTATCCTTGCGAGGTTTACCGCCTGTAGGCTCTCCACATTTTGTATTTTCTCTTGTTTGTTGTTTTGTCGTATGTCCATTCTTATTCGTTTCCTCTCCTCTTCGAATCACATATATGATTCGGGAGGGAGATTTATTCAAATAGGGGAAGTATATGACGATCGACAAGCTGGCGACTCCTTCTAAAATAAAAGAGAGAAAAACAAACGAAAACACTACTTCCATATCATTTTTTGAAATTTGATGTCCCAAAACTTTTCCTCCTGCTACCATAAATTGACATTTTTTCAATTAAGTACTAAATTTATTTTTTCAGAGCGCTTAAGAACTTTTGATAAATGTTTTAAACATGATTCAAATGAAGTTCCAAACACTAAAAAATCATCCATAAAAACTTCAATCCCTTTTTCAATGAAATCACAAAAAATATCCATCTTGCATCTTTGAAATATAGCAAGTGCATTACATAAATCAAAGAGCATTCTTCTAAAAGCAAATGTACCATAAGGACTAGTAAAAGTTATTTTTTCTTAATCCTCATAAGCTATTTGTATTCATAAGCTATTTGTATTTGGTGATAACCAATATATCCATCCAGAAAACAAAAGTATTTATGTCTAACTAATCTATCTAGCGTTTGATCTAGAAATGGTAGTGAAAAATGATCTTTCATAGTAGCGAGGTTTAATTTTCTATAATTAATGCATATTCGTCATTATCTGCTTATCTTGTTGGTATTAACTCATTATGTTTATTTAAAGTCATAGTCACTCCTCTTTTTTTAGGAACACAGTGAATTGGACTAACTCATGCACTATCTGAAATAGGGTAGATAATTCCAATATCTAACCACTTTATAATTTCTTTCTTAACAACTTCTTTCATAATAAGATTCAATCTCCTTTGAGGATCAGGCCTTGGTTTGCAGTCCTCTTCCATATGAATAATATGCATACAAATTGAAGGATTGATTACTTTTATATCAGTAATTGTCCATCCAAAGGCTTTCTTATAACTCTTTAAAGTTCTCATCAAACTTTCTTCTTCTTCTATAGTTAATTTTGAGGAAATTATGACAAGTCATGTTGAGGAATCACCTAAAAAGCATACTTCAAATGTTTAGGATGTAACTTCAACTCAAGCTCAAGAGGTTTTTCAATTGATAGACAAAAGATGTATCTTTTTCTGTTGTGTCCAAAACTTCAAAACTTTATCGAACATAGTTTGAATCTTCCTTATATAAATCTTCATATTGATCTAATTCCTATTCTTGCTCGTATTCCAACTCCTTCAGCCCAGATTTCTCTTCATAAGTTGTTTTGAAATGACATTCTCTTAAATATCTTATAACATCCAGTCTATAACATTCATCATCTTTACATTTTGCAGGGCATTTCATTGATTTAGAAGTATTAAATGTGATTGTTTGATCATTGATGCACATATTTAATTCTCATTTCTGCACATCTATCATTGCTCTTCCTATGGCTAGGAAAGGTCTCCCAAAAATGATAGGTATATCCTTATCTTCCTCCATGTCTAGCACAATAAAATCAACATGAAAGATAAATTGATTTACTTTCACTAGGACATCTTCTATAACTCCTTTAAGATAGGTTATTGAAAGATCTGCTAACTACAGAGTTACAGTAGTAGGGATTATTACTCCTAATCCCAATCTTTTAAATATTGATAATGTCATAAGGTTGATGCTTGCTCCTAAATCACATAAATCTTTCTCATAAAATTTGTCTCCTATTGCACATGGAATTATAAAGATACAGGGATCTTTAAGCTTTTCAGGAAGCTTTTTCTGAATTATAGTACCACACTCCTCACTAAGTGCAATAGTCTCATTATCTTCAAACTTCTTTTTTTTGTTAAGAATATCCTTTATAAACTTCACATAGCTTGACAGTTATTCTAGAGCTTCAGCAAATGGAATATTAATTGTAAGCTTCTTAAAATTTTTCAAAAATTTTGAATATTGCTTATCCAACCTTTGTTGTCGAAGCCTTTGAGGAAATGGAGCTGGTGTTTTTTCCAAATCAACTTTAAGTGAAGAAATAAGTTTCTCTAAACCTTTCAGAGCATTCTCTTTTGGTTCTTCAATCTCTTCTCTATCTACTTCAGTCTCTTTTTGAACTCTACCTTCCAATCCTCTTCCACTTCTGAGTTAAATGACTTTTACTTGATCTTTATTATGGTCTTTCAGATTTATTTCTATATTACTAGGAAGTGTTCTTAAGATCTGTTACTTAATGAATTTGTTATTTGTCCCAATTGATTCTCAATATTTTTAATTGTAGCTCCTTGACTTTATGACTGATTTCCCATTTGTAACATCACTTCTTCTATAGATAACTTCTTCTCCTTAAACTGTAGATTACTATTATAATTACTATTCCCTTGATTGTTCCCGTTTCTCAATGGGTTTACTTGATTGTTCACCCATTGTTGATTATTACCACCCGAAACATTGTTCAAGTTAAAGTTGGGATGGTTCTTCCAACCTGGGCTATAATAATTTGAATTTGGCTTATTCTGCTTATTATTTATGACATTCAAAGTTTCTAATGATACTTGAGAATCTACCATTTGGCCTAAACTTATTATTTATGGCATTCAAAGTTTTTAATGATGCTTGAGAATCTACCATTTGGCCTAATGATTTGTTATTTATGGCATTCAAAGTTTCTAATGATTCTTGAGAATCTACCATTTGGCCTAATGAATTTTCTTCAATCATTTGAATTTGTTGAGAAAAATTCATTCCAAATTGGTCTAACTTCCTTGAAATTGCTGCAACTTGATTTGCTGAAAATTGATTGAGAAAAATTCATTCCAAATTGGTCTAACTTCCTTGAAATTGCAGCAACTTGATTTGCTATTGAGAAAAATTCATTCCAAATTGGTCAACTTCCTTGAAATTGCAGCAACTTGATTTGCTAACAGACAAAAGCATCAATTTCATAAATATTGGTTACTTTCTTGAGATTTACCCTTTTAGAAGACAATTGAAAATTGTTTGTAGCCATCTCTTCTATTAAAGCGTAAGCGTCATTAAATGGTTTTGACATCAATTAACCACCAACAACGACATCAATAATAGATCTAAGGGATCCAGCTAGTTCATTATAATAAGTTTGAATTATTAACCAATCTGGTATAACATGGTGTGGACACTTTAAGAGTTCTTTAAATCATTCCCATGCTTCATAAATAAATTCCCCTTCAAACTAACAAAAAAACGTAATATCATTTCAAATATTCGCAGTTTTTTTTATGGTGGAAAATATTTAGCAAGGAATTTCTGCGCTAAATCACTCCAAGTTCTGATAGATCCATGTGATAATGAATGTAACCATATCTTAGCTTTATCCCAAGTGAAAAAGGAAATAATCTAAGTCTTATAACATCATCTGATACACCATCATATTTAAATGTAGCTCACAATTCTAGAAAATTAACAAGATGTCAATTTGAATCTTCAGTTGGTGCTCCCTCAAACAGATTATTTGATATCATTTAGATAATAACATGTTTAAGCTCAATGAATTAGTCACTACATCGGATTTTTGAATACTACAATAAAGTTCATCCATCATAGGGTTTGCATAATCTCTTAAATGTCTAAATTCTTCAACATTTTGATTATTTTGATTTGTCATTTCGTGAAAATTTTCAGTAATTTTTAATTTTTTAGTTTTCTAATAGTTCTTTCTAATTCAGCGTCGTAAGACACAAGTCCTACGAAACATGAACTACACATACATTACTACAAAACACTTAAAATAAAATAAAATAAAGCGAAAAAATAAAAACACACAAACAAGAACTTTATATATAAAAACGACACTACAATATTTCTAAAATAAATCTTAAAGTTTATATAAGACTTTGTAAAAAATTTGCTTTCCAAAAACTTCTTTTGAAAATATTTTTGCAAATTACTATTATATTTCTCCTCCTCCCCAACAACGGTGCTAAAAACTTGATCCAAAGCAAGAGCTAGGTAAATATTTCACTATGAAACAAATAAGAATACAATTGTAATATTTTAATAGGGGATACTACGCAAGTATATATATCATTATCAAGTAATATAAAACATTCTGATTATGTCCCAAATATCGATCCCACAGGGAGGACTAATCTTAGATAACAAAATTTTACTTAGCAATATTTTACTTTAACTTAAGATGCTAAAATAGGAATGAAATTTCAATTTTTTTTTGTAATTTTTTATAATTGAAAATAAAGTAAGCAACTAATTAACTTAACTACAATGTTTGCAAGATGAAGACAATATAAATAAAATATCTTTTTTCTTGTCATGAATTAGGGTTAAATTTAGAAATTCTATTGTGAAAGTATGTTAAATGCGTTGTGCCAAATAGAGGCAATAATATTCTTTACCCTTACTAGAGATATTCTAAAGAACATTGGTTAATCTATAATTTGAATAGTCTTGAAGACCGGCTAGGCATGAAAGATACTATCTCTCACTTTAAGGTTCCTTCTTCTCCCTCCACCTAGGGACTAAAATTATGTATCAAAACCTAAAACTATAAATCAAATTGGGTGATTTAACATGTCACTCTAAAGTCCTCTAATTATGCACCCTTTAAAATATATTTCCCTATTTATTTGCACTAATCCCCATGAACTACATTCTCATTCATGAAATCAATATGTGATTTCAACCATTTGTTGACTGAGACAATGCCATCTTGAATCTAACATGCTCTCACAATAGGTATTAACATCTTAATTGGTCAAATCAAGAAGTAAATGAAGTACAAAGTTTCAAATCATCACAAATTCTTCCAACATTGAAATTTAACACTTCACACAACTCCCTTTAATTACTTAATCACTTATCATTTTAAGGAAAATGATAAAGAAAACTACTCAGAATTCATGGAGAACACACAACCACACATGAGTTTAAAAGTAGAAATAATGCACACAAACAAGAAATCTAAATTAAAACCAAATATAGATAAAAATATAAACACTTATCTCAAATTCTCTCCACCAAATGTTTTGAAGTTTCTTTGAAATCTCTTCCTCCTCTCACAATACAAACTAACACTCAAAGTAAAATAAAATAAAGTAAAGGTGGTCGGCGGCAGCAGCGACGATAGGCTGTAAAGTTTGATTGATGGTTGGCCTCCTCTCTTGAAAATTCTAAGTCTTTTCTTATAAAATCCAATGGGTGCATTGGTGTCTCTTCAAAAAGGTGTCTTCATTCAATGAATCTTCTAGAAGTTGCCTCTTCATAAGCCAATTGAATGAATTTTGTGCCCATGGGGTATTTCCCACTTTTTTTTCGAGGGTTGCTTCAAACACATCTTCAAAATTTTGTTGAAATTAAATAATTCATCAAGTAACTACTTATGGTGCGTAAACGCGGGGTACCTAAAGCTCAGGCGCAGAGCCTCTGACGCTTAGGCGCGGAGCCTCTATCGCTTGAGCGCCCCCGTTCATTTTTGCAATTTTTTTCATTTTTTGCTCCAAATTTGACCATTTTTCTACTCATTTTAGCATTTTTCATCCTTTTGATTGTACCTGAAAGAAAACAAACAAATATCTTTTATTAAAGTACAATATCTCAAAAATATGTATTAAAATGTGTATAAAAATATTATATATTTTAGGTGTATCGGTTATTATAGAATGTTTGGTTTTTACACAGAAAAATCGACTTCTTCAATCTCTACCAATATTGTACTATTGCTTTATGAATCAACATGGCAAGGATCGTCGGTGGCTTCTCAAACACCTTTGGAAAATCTTTTAACTGCCAACCTACAGTTTATTTAGTCAGAGAGCTGTTGGAAATGACTTTAAAAAGGTATTGCCGCTAAGTTACCATAAATTTGTTCAAAAGTTTCAACAAGCATGAAGCCGCCAATTTTCCCACCAATTTAGCTATTTTTCTTGTAGTGATTGAATTGCAATAAAAAGTTTTTTTTTCTTTTTATGATGCTAGAAGAAGTTCTCAAATAATTTTATCAGTATTTTAGTATTTCAGGTATGCTCACTTGCTGTATTGCGTATTAAGTATGTTCACTTAAGTTTACCTACTTACTAGTTGAACTTTTTTTACTACTTAGTATATGCATGCAAACAAATTTAGCTTATAAGCACACTTATAAGAACATTATGAGAACTATAATGTGCTCTTAAATTTGCCCANGGTTTACCTACTTACTAGTTGAACTTTTTTTACAACTTAGTGTATGCATACAAACAAATTTAGCTTATAAGCACACTTATAAGAACATTATGAGAACTATAATGTGCTCTTAAATTTGCATATATGTATGCACTAAAGAGAATTTTACTTCACCCTAAAATAATTATAGAACTAAAATATATTTTTGATCATATAAAGGATGTGATTTTTGACTACACAAGCTTTAGCTTTTATCATACTTTGATGAACATAATGACAACTTGGTCAAATATTATAAATTTATTTAAGCTAGTGCTTCTGCAAGTTAGTTTATTTAATAATAGCTACATTGACGTAAACACCAACAATGATAAAAATTGTTCATCATAATAGGGAAGATTCATAATGCAACCATAACTATGATAATGAAATGGTATGGCATGCATGTTTATGTTTATTGAGTGTACTTTTAGTGAGATAAAATTAAAGAAAATAACAATAAGTCTATAGTTTACTGTAAAACGGTGTATTTTGGAGTTTATGATAAGAAAATATGGGTTTAGAGGGATTAGGATGATGAAATGCGAAGTCTAATCTAGATTGAGCTAGTTTGGACTAATTAAAATATTGTTTGGAAATGGGTAATGGATGAAAATGATCGTGGGTGATAACTTATGATTTAACTTATGACTTAAGAGTACTTGGTAGGGATCTAATTGATTTGAATTGACGTTGAGATGTTAAAATAATACTATGTATAATAGTTTCTAGTTTGGCTTTGAGCTATATAGAGGTGTTCAAATTACTTGTGAAACTTTGATTGTTGATTTGGTGATCTCATAAGACTTATAGAGGTGTGAAGCTTTTAAAGCATTGTTAGAGATGAGTAGAGAATAAATAAAAAAATAAAAATAATTGCCAATTCTTATAAATATAAAGGTACACGTTTGAAGTCACCCAAAACCAATTAAATAAATAGAACTTCTCTAGCAAGTGAGCTCATTCTAAACATAATAAATTATAATGTTTTATCAACCCACATTTATAAGCATTAGACAACTATGAGACCAGCACTTCTGAAGGAACAAAATGAGGAAAAAAAGGGAATGAAATGAGAATAATTATTGATTAGCGGGCGAAAGAGTTTTAGCCAATTGTATTTTTTTATTCCAATATTATTCCTTCCATAAATATTGCAAAACATTTTCTAAGGTAAAATAAATAAATCTTAAATTCATAAAATTTTAAGTTATATTTTATATTTTTGATAAATAGGGTTGTTGATGGCTCTTACATTTAGTCCTTTAAACTTAATTTCATAATTAAATATTAAAATTTGATCAAAATAAAATTTTATACCAAACAACCACATAATCTTAAAGGGCCATAGCCCAAAGTATTGTTATATATATATATATATATATATATATATATATATATATATATATATATATNCTATAGTTTACTGTAAAACGGTGTATTTTGGAGTTTATGATAAGAAAATATGGGTTTAGAGGGATTAGGATGATGAAATGCGAAGTCTAATCTAGATTGAGCTAGTTTGGACTAATTAAANTCCTGGCACCACATGGTTTGAAACCGTTCAATCGACACGTGGCGCATGGTGGAGTTGTGTTGTTTTTTTAAGAAGTGCTTATCTTTGAATCCCTTGTAACTTCAATCGGCCCCAAAATCCATCTCCCTTCCTCTCGCTCACGCAAATCCCTACCCGAAATACTTGTTGATTCGAGGGAAATCTAGACGTGAATTCGTTTTCTGTGTTGGCTAAGGTTTGAAAAATCTTCCCCTTCTTGTTTATTCTTACTTTCACCGCTGCAAATTCCCAGTAATTGATCGGAGGAAAAATATCCCTAATTTTAAAANGAATCTAGACGTGAATTCGTTTTCTGTGTTGGCTAAGGTTTGAAAATCTTCCCCTTCTTGTTTATTCTTACTTTCACCGCTGCAAACTCCCAGTAATTGATCGGAGGAAAAATATCCCTAATTTTAAAATTGTTGCCCCAATCCGCTGTTACTTGTTCCGTTAAAGTTCCGGTCATTAGATTTGAAATGCTTTTATAATTTCTGAGTACTCTTTGTTTTTGTTTGCTTTGATGATACTGGTATTGGATTGCAGAAGCTGATCTATGGCGTCGCCAGCTGTGGAGGTTTTTACTCCGCTGCAGGTAATATTTGTATTTGTATTTTTTCTTTTTTGCTTGTTCTTGCTTATAGTGCTTATCAATTCGTTTGATTGTTTATTGCCGATTATAATTCTAGTTTGTTAGTTTCGCTGGATTTTTATATGCGAAATCAAGTTGTGCTTTTTGGTGTTTCCTCGGTGCGTTATTGCTGGAAGCTGATGGCTTGAAATGCGTTGAACTTTTGGATGGTTATTTTTGCACTGCTGTTTGCGTTCCGAGATTGGGGTTTTTGAAAATAAGACCAGNATATATATTTTTTTTGCTTTTTCTTGCTTATAGTTCTTATCAATTCGTTTGATTGTTTATTGCCGATTATAATTCTAGTTTGTTAGTTTCGCTGGATTTTCATATGCGAAATCAAGATGTGTTTTTTGGTGTGTTATTGCTGGAAGCTGTGGCTTGAAATGCGTTGAACTTTTGGATTGTTATTTTTGCACTGCTGTTTGCGTTCCGAGATTGGGGTTTTTGAAAATAAGACCAGCAATGTATCACAAAANATGTGCTTTTTGGTGTTTCCTCGGTGTGTTATTGCTGGAAGCTGATGGCTTGAAATGCTTTGAACTTTTGGATGGTTATTTTTGCACTGCTGTTTGCGTTCCGAGATTGGGGTTTTTGAAAATAAGACCAGCAATGTATCACAAAATGATCTTGGTGGAATATAGAAAAAGAATTTGGAGAAAATTTTGTTATACAAAAAGGAAAATTTTCTTTGTTAAAATTTGTATTTTAATAGAATTAATCATAGTTTATGGTTGATTAAAGTTACGTATTAATCCAACCCTTAACTTGTTTGACACACAATTTCTTTTGGCCGGAAGGAATGCTCTCTTTATCTGTTCACCAAGCAGCATGACGTGCGTGCATGTCACAATTTAGCTTTCTCATATAGCGCACATGCACAGGTCACACAATCTAGGCTGACTTGGGGGCCTTGTAGTCTATAGAGTAATTTAATCTACCAATTAAGTATACATTTTCTACATTATTTTGGTGTTTATCTAAATTCCAATAGTTGGGTTTTTTTTTTATAGTGATAAAATTTTAATCACATGATAATTATTTCAGATTAACTTGAATATTAGAATTGATTCAATTGATTTCATTCTAAGTATTAATTTGAAGCATGTTTATAAATTANTTATTAATCCAACACTTAACTTGCTTGACACACAATTTTTTTTGCCGGAAGGAATGCTCTCTGTATCTGTTCACCAAGCAGCATGACGTGAATGCATTTCACAATTTAGCTTTCTCATAAAGCGCACATGCACAGGCCACACAATCTAGGCTGACTTGGGGGCCTTGTAGTCTACAGGGTAATTTAATCTACCAATTAAGTATACATTTTCTACATTATTTTGGTGTTTATCTAAAATTCCAATAGTTGGGGGTTTTTTTTTTATAGTGATAAAATTTTAATCACATGATAATTATTTCAAATTAACTTGAATATTAGAATTGATTCAATTGATTTCATNCATTGTTGATTTGGTGATCTCATAAGACTCTTATAAAGTGTCAAAAGGGTGTGAAGCTTTTAAAGCATTGTTAGAGATGAGTAGAGAATAAATAAAAAATAAAAATGATTGCCAATTCTTATAAATATAAAGGTACACGTTTGAAGTCACCCAAAACCAATTAAATAAATAGAACTTCTCTAGCAAATTAGCTCATTCTAAACATAAAAAATTATAATGTTTTATCAACCCAAATTTATAAGCATTAGACAACTATGAGACTAACACTTCTGAAGGAACAAAATGAGGAAAAAAAGGGAATGAAATGAGAATAATTATTGATTAGCAGGCGAAAGAGTTTTAGCCAATTGTATTTTTTATTCCAATATTATTCCTTCCATAAATATTGCAAAACATTTTCTAAGGTAAAATAAATAAATCTTAAATTCATAAAATTTTAAGTTATATTTTATATTTTTGATAAATAGGGTTGTTGATGGTTTTCTGTTTTAGCTGCTATTATTTAGCCTTTTTATTGATATTTTGTTTGAGCTTTGCCTTGGCTCTTACATTTAGTCCTTTAAACTTAATTTCATCATTAAATATTAAAATTTGATCCAAATAAAATTTTATACCAAACAACCACATAATCTTAAAGGGCCATAGCCTATATATATATATAGTAATAATATTCTTATTTGTAAAGTCCTCTACCAATTGACCCCCGATTAACCCTCTGGCACCACGGTTTGAAACCGTTCACAAGACACGTGGCGCACGGTGGTTGAGTGTTGTTTTCTTAAGAAGTGCTTATCTTTGAATCCCTTATAAACTTCNATTATTATTTGTAGTCCTCTACCAATTGACCCCCGATAAACCCTCTGGCACCACGGTTTGAAACCGTTCACGAGACACGTGGCGCACGGTGGTTGAGTGTTGTTTTCTTAAGAAGTGCTTATCTTTGAATCCCTTATAAACTTCAATCGGCCCCAAAATCCATCTCCCTTCCTCTCGCTCACGCAAATCCCTACCCGAAATACTTGTTGATTCGAGAATCTAGACGTGAATTCGTTTTCTGTGTTGGCTAAGGTTTGAAAATCTCCCCCTTTTTGTTTATTCTTACTTTCACCGCTGCAAATTCCCAGTAATTGATCGGAGGAAAAATATCCCTAATTTTAAAATTGTTGCCCCAATCCGCTGTTACTTGTTCCGTTAAAGTTCCGGTCATTAGATTTGAAATGCTTTTATAATTTCTGAGTACTCTTTGTTTTGTTTGCTTTGATGATACTGGTATTGGATTGCAGAAGCTGATCTATGGCGTCGCCAGCTGTGGAGGTTTTTACTCCGCTGCAGGTAATATTTGTATTTGTATTTTTTCTTTTTTGCTTGTTCTTGCTTATAGTGCTTATCAATTCGTTTGATTGTTTATTGCCGATTATAATTCTAGTTTGTTAGTTTCGCTGGATTTTTATATGCGAAATCAAGATGTGCTTTTTGGTGTTTCCTCGGTGTGTTATTGCTGGAAGCTGATGGCTTGAAATGCTTTGAACTTTTGGATGGTTATTTTTGCACTGCTGTTTGCGTTCCGAGATTGGGGTTTTTGAAAATAAGACCAGCAATGTATCACAAAATGATCTTGGTGGAATATAGAAAAAGAATTTGGAGAAAATTTTGTTATACAAAAAGGAAAATTTTCTTTGTTAAAATTTGTATTTTAATAGAATTAATCATAGTTTATGGTTGATTAAAGTTACGTATTAATCCAACCCTTAACTTGTTTGACACACAATTTCTTTTGGCCGGAAGGAATGCTCTCTTTATCTGTTCACCAAGCAGCATGACGTGCGTGCATGTCACAATTTAGCTTTCTCATATAGCGCACATGCACAGGTCACACAATCTAGGCTGACTTGGGGGCCTTGTAGTCTATAGAGTAATTTAATCTACCAATTAAGTATACATTTTCTACATTATTTTGGTGTTTATCTAAATTCCAATAGTTGGGTTTTTTTTTTATAGTGATAAAATTTTAATCACATGATAATTATTTCAGATTAACTTGAATATTAGAATTGATTCAATTGATTTCATTCTAAGTATTAATTTGAAGCATGTTTATAAATTAATTTTGAGTTATAATAGTATCAAATGAGCTCAATGCATGTATTAATAGCAGAATTGCTAGTATTATTTACTTGAATGTGGTTGGTTGTATAATTAGCCTTCACAGCAACTCCTATTATATAAGAATGATAATGTTTGATTCTTGGTATGCTTGACTTGTGTACTTTTTTGTTTTAATTACCTTTTATGCTCCACAAACTCTAGTTGGCTAGTCCTTAATATCGGAGGTGTTGGAGCTAGTGGTTGGAATTTTTTAATGGCGTTCTTTTGCAAGCATGGAAAGGTATTAGGATTTATGTTGGATTGACTAGGATGCTTGAGTTTTGGCAGGTCTATTGTTTGTTTTGTGTCTAGCTTTTTCTTTCTTGGTTCTTCTTTTTCAACTGCCTTTCTTTCTTCAAGTTTTACACTAATAAAGTAGCAAACAAATGTGTCTTTTAACTAATTTTCTAGTTTCCATTGTTTGTTTCCCTTGCAAAAACACCTTTGTTTTCCTTTGGTTATGTTATCATTCATAACAACAATGAATTTTTTACTCTAAATTTCTCTTTGCAAAGCTCAATTTTCTATGTTTCCTGATCTGTTGATTTTGTGGTTGTCTGGTAGATTTCTTATTTTAGAGCCCAAATCTAAGATCATAGAAAGAATCTTATTTCATATCAGCTTGAATGAATTCGAGTTGAATTGTATTTGAATGGAACAGTCCAAATTTTATGCAAATAGGCCAATTAATGTTTACACTGGATTTCAAACTTGTTGGAAAGATTAATGATTGCACAAAGATTGATGAGTTGCACCCCTAAATCAATGCTTGTGGATGCAAGTTGTTATTAGAGTAGGTTCTTTATAACTTTGTAGCAGGTGAGTTGTGTGAGGGGTTCATATTAATGGCATGCATGGTGAGTTTTGTGCTTCTTTAATACACAACAATAAGAATCAAGGGTGCCCTTTGTGAAATTTAGAAAGAACAAGAGATTGAAGATAGTTTTCTTTTGTGTTCAAGAATGAATGAGAAGGAAGTACCATTGGTTGAAGAATTGCATATAGATTTACGGGCCATCATTTTTTTATGAAATTGCTATATATGGGGATTATTCTGCAGTCAAAATTACAATGGTCTAAAAGGTGAATTAGTTGTTTTGGTGGGAGCTCTATGCTAAAATTTTGACATTACATTATTTACTTACCAACTTTTTTTTAGGTTTGTTAAGCGGTAATTACAATGTAAGCCAACTGATTCCAATATTTAAAATTGCGCAATTGGGTATTGAGATGTTTTTCATTAGTGTGGCATGGAATAAGCCTCGGCATTTTGAGGTGTATGCCTCAAATTTTTAAAAAAATAATATATTAATAAATATTGTATAAACTATAAAGTTTGAAGTATGAAGTAATATATTAATATTTTAATTTTTTAATACATTAAAAAGTTATATAGCAATTATCTAACTAAATAAAAAGTAATAAATTGCTTAAAATTAAAAGTATCACACTAATATCCCAACATTAAATTATGAAATAAGATGGGTTATACAATTATTAAACTATCAAAGTAAAATAAGATATTAAAATAAAATACTACAATATCAAAACATAAAAATCAAAATAAAATTAACATTTATCTTTCTTTCTCACGCTTACTACCCCTAACTTAAAACAAGAATATAACAAGTTGTCAACATTTGAATTTTTAATTTTAAATTCTCCATTACTCTCATCACTGAATTGATTTTCATTAGAGCTACCGGCATAATGAATTGTTTATCTCGCACATTATGCTTAGTCGTATCTATATACTCTCATTTTTTATTATCTCTAATCTCTATTATTTTCTATTTTTAATGAGTAATCATTAGTAAAAATATTAATTGAAATAATATTGTTTTGATAATTAGAATTTTAACTACAATATTCTTAATGGATTTATTTTTTCATATTATTTAGTATATGAGAAGTGATTTTTAATAGATGAGATATATTGATTTTGTTTTCAGCTTTGTTTTAACGGATAGCCTAAAAGATTTGTTGCATTTTTTGAGGCGAGGCGTTCCTTGAGGCCCTCAGTTTGGGTGAGGCATATGCCTCAACTTGGGACAATGAGGCGTAATCCTCATTGCAATTTTTTTGGTAAAATATGTTGAGGTGCACCTCAGATTGCACAATTTTAAATAAGGGCTGATTCTATGTTGTGTATTCACTCTTCTAGAACCATGAATAAATAACCTTGAAAAGTTAGAGGGAGCCCCATTTCAGTAAGAAAAACCTCTCTCCTTCATGCACCATTTGTTGGTTGCATGAAAACTACCATCTCTTGCGAATTGATTGTAATAATGGATCACCAAAAGATTCTTAGTCACTAAGGACCAGTTTTGGGCATCTTTTTTGACACGGTGCATTTTGAAAGCGTCGGTTAAAGTGTTTGGAAGCCGTGACACCGTGGTGTTCCTAAATAAATTATGTTAAACGCGGGCTAATGGTTCGACTCTGCGGTCCGCATTACTCCTCGAACTTATTACCCCGCTGACCTCTCTCAATCGTGATATCTCGTGGCTTAGTCTCGCATTTCTCTTGCCCTAGCTACTTCTCTCGATCGCTCTCACCCTCTATCAATTGCTCTCACGAAGTTATTACCTCACTGCTCTAGGTACCTCTCTAGTTTCTCTCTCTCACCTCTCACGCGCCTCTAAGGTGCCTCTCTCTGGTGGCAACAGTTTGTCTTTCTCCTCTCCTTATTCCCTCTGATCTCCGATTACTGTGCTCTGTATATAGTTCCTGTGCTCATTTTCGATGGAATGACTTTCTTTTTACGATTTGTGGCTTTCTCATTTGGGGTTTAGTGTGAGAATTTGGTGGATTTTGTGATTTGTAGGATTTTGCAATTTGCGATTTTTCGATCTGTGGTTACATGCAGGACACCCAAAACTGATGCTTACTTCCTCTGATTTTTCGATTTGCAATTTGCAAGTACGCTTGCCACGATTAAACCATTGTGAATGTGATAAAAATGAAAAATAGGGAATGGTGTTTTATCTTGACCTCCACTGATTTTTTTAGTGAGAATTTGAAAAATGGATGAAAGAGGGTGCTTGATTTGTAGATAGCAATGTTTTGGGTGCCGTATATGTAACTGAATCCAATGAAAAAATATGGAGTGGTGTTTTACCTTTACCTCTAATTTTTGAATGAGATTTCAAAAAATGAATGAATGCGGGTGCTTGATTTGTAGATAGCAATTTTTCAGGTATCCTGTATGTAATTGCCACAATTGAAAAATATGGAACGCTTACCATTGATGTTTGAGTGTGAATTTGAAAAGTGGATGAAAAAGGGCGCTTAATTTGTAGATAGCAATGCTTCGAGTGCCCTCTATGTAATTGTCCCAACTGAGAAATATGGGATGGGGTTCTATCACTATCTTTGATGTTTGAATGAGAATTTGAAAAATGGATGAAAGAGGATACTTTATTTGTAGATGACATGTTTTAAACCTTCAGAAAAGATGAGTTCATGAACTTTCGGTACCTCTAAGAATTGCAGCGGTACTGTGGACTACAATGTTCACTGCTTACTTTACGACAACCACATAGCTATGAGAGACAATTTTACATGTGTCCAAGGAGAAGAACAACAAGCTATGACTTCTTTAGGTGGGCGGTTGGGTTTGAGATTTCTAGCATCAATAGTGATAAGACGTGGAGTGTCTCGTTGGAAGACGAATTATCTCGTGATATTTACCAAGTGAATTTTATAAATAATATTATCATATTATTAATTGTTATTTTAATAGATATGTTTTAATTTTGATTGTTGAGTTACACACTATTTAATGATGTGTCTGTTTTTATTTTGTAACATTCAAACCAAATATTTACTTTCAAGTTTGAAATATGTTAGCAGGATTGGTTGTGTTATAAACAACACTGTACTACGGGGGCGGAAATGTCATTTGTTCAGAAACAAATGCATCACAGTTGTTGCAAAACTGCAAAAACAAACAAACACCCAAGCTTCTGCGTAATAGTTTCCTTGCACAGCTGCCGCACAGTAGTTTTTTAATAAGTTGCAGCTGCCCCAAACAGACCCTAACTTAATGATATTTTTAATCATATAGCTTTTAGATACTCCAGCATACACTTTTGCATATTTACCAAATGGCTCTTTCGAGAATCGTAGTCATGATATGACGGTATGTGCATTTTTTGTTTATTTTTTCAAGCTATTCACTTAAATGTGTAATATACATATATGGAATTTATGTTTGCATGTGTGGATTGGTGTTGGTGGATATTGACTATGCATTTGTTATGGTATAAATATTAAACTTTGGGTGTTAGATATGTAAATACATAAGAATTGTTTGGTATGTATGTAAATTTTCCTTCAATTATTTATTTGAGGCAGATGTCTTTGGACAATTTCGCAGGAGGGATGCTACTCCCTTGGAAACTTTTTGTTTATATTGTAGGATGAAGAGGATGATAGTTTCATATTAGATGAGGATTATTATTTGGGCTGTGAAGGAATAAATAACTTGGATTTATACCAAATACCTGGTCAGACTTAATATATCTTTAGCATTCGACTTAGATTTATTACAATCAATTGAAAGGAAAAATAAGCATGCTTTGAGGTAAAAAAAAACAATTAAATAACATGTCTTCTGATTACATGAGAAGATCTTAGCTTTTAGCCCAAAGGGAGCCTTTTTTAATTAAAAAATACACTAAAGAAGGTATAAATTATATATATAAAAACGAAAACTATACAACAACAACAACAAAGCCTTAATCCCACTACGTGGGGTCGGCCACATGAATCCTTTTTCTCCATTGCGTCCTATTTAGTGTCATATTTTCATTTAGTTCTAATAAATTAAGATCATTTTTAATACAATAAGCCCAAGTCTTCCTAGGTCTACAAAAAAAAATAAAAACGAAAACTATGAAGAATAAAAATAGAATTAGGTTTTTGTTATTGCTGAATTTCCTGACATATTAATTGATGCTGATTTGCATTGATTATTGATGCAGCTCACCAATATAAGATTGGGTTTGTGCAGTCTAGTTGGTTTAGTAATTCATCTTTTTTTTTGGTCCTGGTAAGAACTCAACCCCAAATTGTTGTCTTGCGAAAATTTCGTGATGAAGAAAATGTTGACATTCATCTTGTGCACCTTTTTGTTTCCCTCGTTACATTAATAATAAGATTAGATTCCATTTTCTAGTAACAGACAAAGAATGCTTATATAACATCCAAATCCATGGTGAAGTTGGGT